>CAUYON010104205.1:0-10278 GCA_963573935.1 Arctocebus calabarensis | reverse complement strand
TGTAGTCCCAGCTACTCGGGAGGCTGAGGCAAGAGAATCGCCTAAGCCCAGGAGCTGGAGGTTGCTGTGAGCTGTGTGACACCATGGCACTCTACCGAGGGTGATAAAGTGAGACTCTGTCTCTACAAAAAAAAAAGAATTAAGGACTATGTTGTATAGTACGGACTAATAAAAATCCATTTAAAGAAAGCCTAAAACCAAAGCCTAAAGACCAGAAAAGTTCTGCAAGATACAGAGTTCTGAAATTTAGTCCCATCAAGTTAGAAGGGTTTCCGCTAAGCTTTCCACAGATCCACACTAATAAAGAATAAAGCCTACACAAGGTCAAGATTCACTGATAACTGAACTCCTTGTCGCAACACAAACTAGGAAACAGAGTTCAGAATCTCTACAATGCATAAAGTACAATATACAGCATGTGAGCAGAAATTACTAGACATACAAAGAAAGAAAAGCAATTTATAAAAACCAATCCTGCAATGACCCTGATGTTAAATTTAGCAGACAAAAGCTTTTAAGCAGTTAATATAAATATGCCCAATGACTTACAAAAAAAAAAATAGGTCTTTTTTTTTTTTCTTGAGACAGAGTCTCATTTTGTCACCCCCTAGTAGAATACCATGGCGTCATAGCTCACAGCAACCTCAAACTCTTGGGATCAAGCGATCCTTTTGCCTCAGCCTCCCAAGTAGCTGGAACTAAAGGTGCCCGCCACAACACCCAGCTATGTTTAGAGACAGTCTTGCTCTTGCTCAGGCTCATCTCAAACTCCTGAGCTCAGGCAATTCCACCCAACTTGGGCTCCCAGAGTGCTGGGATCACAGGTGTGGGCCACTGTGCCCCGCCAGAAAAAACAAACAGAGAAAGTCTAAGCCAAGAAGCAGACTACTAAAACCCAAATGAAAAGTGTAGAACTGAGAAATAACATAAGTAAAATAAATTATTCACTGGATGGACTTTTAACAGCAGATTGGAAGTAGCAGAAGAAAGGGTCCATAAACTTGAGAACAAATCAAAAGAAATTTGAAGAACAGAGAATAAAAAGAATGAAGAAAAATGAAGAGAGCCTCAGGGACCTGTGGGATAATGTCCAACATGTAGATAGAATCTCAAAAGAACAGTGAGAAAGGAGCAGAAAAAATATTTAAAGAAAAAATAAAATGTCACCATACTTGATGACAGCAACTAATAGGCCCAAAAAGCTCAGCAATCCTCCAATATAAAGAAACACAAGTATACCAAAAAAAAAAAAGCACATCAAGCACTCTGGAAGGCTGAGGCAGGTGGATTGCCTGAGCTCACAGGTACCAGAGTAGCCTGAGCAGAAGCAAGATCCCTCTCTCTAAAAAAAAAGAAAAAAAAAAAGCTCAGCGGCTAAGGCGTCAACCACATACATCTGAGCTGGCGGGTTCAAATCCAGCCCAGGCCTGCCAAACAACAATGACAGCTGCAACCAAAAAATAGCCAGGCGTTGTGGCAGGCGCCTGTAGTCCCAGCTACTTGGGAGGCAGAGGTAGAAGAACTGCTTAAGCCCAGGAGTTGGAGATTGCTGTGAGCTGTGATGCCATAGCACTCTACCCAGGGCAACAGCTTTAGGCTCGATAACTGTAGCTCAGCAGCTACAGTGCTGGCCACATATACCACCAGAGCTGGCAGGTTCAAACCCAGCCCAGACCTTCCAAACAACGACAACTACAACAAAAAATAGCTGGGCATTGTGGCAGGCACTTGTAGTCCCAGCTACTTGGAAGGCTGAGGCAAGAGAATCGCTTAAGCCCAAGAGTTTAAGGTTGCTGTGAGCTATGACACCAAGGGAATCTACCAAAGGTGACATAGTGAGATTCTGTCTCAAAAGGTAAAATAAAATAAAAAATAAAATCCAGGCGTTGTGGCGGGCGTCTGTAGTTTCAGCTAATCGGGAGGCCGAGACAAGAGAATTGCTTGAGCCCAAGAGTTTGAGGTTGCTCTCAACACTCTACCAAGGGTGACAAAGTGAGACTCTTGTCTCAAAAAAATAAATAAATGAATCAATAGAGCATTGTCAGTCAACTGCTAAAAAACAAAGACAACAGGAAAATCTTTAAAGAAGCCCAGGAGCAGGGATACATATTACACAAATGGGAAGTATTCACAGGACAGCATCTCATCACAGAAGCAACTGAACTGTACACTTAAAAACAGTAAAGATGGTAAATTATATAGCATATTTTTCCTCAATAAAAGATAATGGGATACCATTAAAGTGCTGAAAGAAAAAAAAGTGTTAACCCTGACTTCTATGTTCAATAAAACTGTCATTCAAAAATGAAAAGTAAATAAAGACAATAAGCTAAAGTGAAAAGTACTTGTTGCTAGCAGATGTGTACTATCTGAAATGCTAAATGATGTCCTTCAGGCTGAAATGAAACATCAGCAAACAGTCTTTATTCCTTCATACAGATGTGAATCCAAAGTGGTAAACAGATATAAATGCAAAAGACTACTTGTTTCCTCCAATAATTCCCTTAAAAGATAATTCAACATTTAGATGAAAAATAAATTGCAACATGGAGTTTATAACATATGTAGAAGTAGCCTCGGCACCCATAGCGCAGTGTTTACAGTGCCAGACACATACACCAAGGCTGACGGGTTCTAAAACCAGCCCAGGACAGCAAAACAACAATGACAACTGCAAAAAAAAAAAAAAATAGCCAGGCGTTGTGGCAGGTGCCTGTAGTCCCAGCTGCTTGGGAGGTTGAGGCAAGAGAATCGCTTAGACCGGAGAGTTTGAGGTTGCTGTGAGCTGTGATGTCACAGCGCTCTACCAAGGGTGATGTAGTACAACTGTCTCAAAAAAAATAAAAATTAAAAAAAAAACACATGTAGAAGTAGAAATTTTTCAAAAATCAAGACAAATATTCTGAGGACCATTAAATAAAATGATACTCTACTGTTATTATGAGTTTAAGTAGAAAGAAATAAAATACTGATTCTAAACAGACTTTGATATAGTAAGGATGCAGACTGTTAGCCCTAGAGTAATGACTTGATTCTTTATCTTTCTTTTTCATCACACTTTAAATGTGGTTTTAATGACTTCAAGAAACAAAAAAGTTATAGCTAAAAAAGCCAATAAGGAACCAAAATGAAATGTTAAAAAATAACCAATTAACCCAAGAAAAAATAAGAACAAAGACCAAACGGGCAAACAGAAGACAAATAATAAGATGGCAAACTTAAATACAGCTAAATTTCATACAATTAAAGAATTACATCAAATACAAATACACTAAACACATCAATGAAAAGGCAGAGATTGTGAGATTGAATAATAAAAGCAAAAATATATACCATATATTGGAGCTGCTTCTTTAACATAAAGACAGAAATGGGTTGAAAGCAAAAGGTGGGATGAGGTGTATCATGGAGACATTAATCATAAGAAAACTGATTCGGTCACATAAATATCAAAGCACACTCAGGATTAAAAGTATTACCAGATATAAAATGGGTAGTCATCAGAAACACAACCCCAAATAAAAGAGATTAAAAATACATAAAGCAAAAACTCAGAGAACTAAAGAGAAAAGTAGACAAACGCATAGTCACACTTGGACATTATAACAACTCTAAATAACAGACATAATGAGATGACAAAAAATCACTAATAATGAATAACCAGTACTAGCCACAAGAAAAATGAGCCACATAGTAGGATTTTAATCTTTCTAGGAGTCACATTAAGAAGAGAAACAAAAATAATTTTAACAACTGTCCTATTTATTAACCTAACACATCTAAAAGTCATTTCAACATAGTTAATATTTTTAAGATAGTTTTTTTATACTATCTTTGAAATCGGCTCTGTATTTTATACCTACAGAACATTTCAACTGAAACACTAAATGTTTATCAGAAACGCATGATCTCTTAGATTTCATAAAATTTACAAGTGAAAAAGCAGATGATTATATACAATTGTTCCAAACTGAATATATCTGTGTATCTACACTGACAAAATTACCTTGTTTCTTTGTTTTTGTTTTTGAAACAGAGTTTCTCTGTCCGCTAGGATGATGTTCAGTGGCATCATCATAGCTCTCTGCAACCCGAAACTCCTGGGTTCAAAAGATCCTCCTGCCTCAGGTTCCCACTATAACACCCACCTAATTTTTCTGTTTCTATTTTTAGTACAGTTGGGTTCTTACTCTTGCTCAGGCTAGTCTTGAACTCCTGACCTCAAACTATGCTGTAGCCTCAGCCTAGGATCACAGGCGTGAGCCACCACACCTGACATCTTGGTAAATTTTTTTTTTAATGTGCAAGTTGAGGCCCCACATGGAGGCTCAGGCCAGTAATCCCAGCACTTTTTTAGGAGGCTAAGGTGGGAGGATCACTTGAAGGTGATCAAAACCAGCCTGGGCATCATAGCGAGATCCTATCTCTACAAAAAAACTGAAAAATGAGCCAGTGTGATGGAATACATCTGTAGTCCCGGCTACTCAGGAAGCTAAGATGGGTGGACGGCTTGGACCCAGGAGTTTGAGGTTACAGTGAGCTAAAATTGCACTACTGCACTCCAGCCTGGCTGACAAGAGATCCTGTTTCTTAAAAAATTAAATAAATAAATACAAGTAGTTGATGCAAATTAAGAGTTTATTAGGAAATGAAGCAGATCTAAGCACAAAAAAAGAAAGATACAGGCTAGTATTATCAGAAGTAAGAGGAACTCTAATATTCTAGAACTCAGCTTCTCAATCTTTTTTCTACTTCCACACATTTTAACAAACAGGGAGGAAAGGAAGATGCTGTGGAGAATTAAAAATGTTTTCAAAATATATAAGATAAGGTCAAGTGATTCTAAAATTCTGTGTCTAACCCACAACTCTCATTAACCCACTCCCAGAAATACAGTTTGAAACATGCACCAATGATTGCCTCCTAAAATGTGAAGTAAGACTATCTTAGTTATCAGTTGGCTAACTAAAAGATATTCAACAACTCTTTAGTAGGGAAATCTAAAAAGAAATCAACCTTAAAATAAAATCCTTTAAACATCATAACAATAAAAACAGAAAACAAACTTTAGTAGGCCTAGATAGATTCACTGAATTCTTCCAAACATTTAAGGAAGAAATGATAGCAATTGTATAGTCTTCCAGAAAAAAGGAGAAAGGACCAGTCTCAGTTTATTTTGTCAAGCCAGTATCGTTACCAGACCAACATTCCAAGGAAATAAAACTACAGACCAATATCCCTCATATACAGACATCAAAATTCTTAATCCAGTATTCAGAATATGAAGAACTCCTACATTTTCAAGTGGGCAAAAGATTTAACAGACAGTTCAAAAGAAACATGTGAATGGTAAATAAGCACATGAAAAGATTCTCAGCACCTTTAGATGTTAGAGAAACATAAATTAACCACAGTAAGGCACCATCATACACCAGAATAACTAAAACTTACAAGAACAAAAGAGTTGATGGGGAGAAACATGACACAGCCCCTTCAAAAAAACTTTTTGCAAATACCAACTTATACTTACAACCAGCAATCACACTCCTATGTACTTAAAAGAGAAATTAAAACATCTGATAACAAAGACTTGACCATAAATGTTCCTAACAGTTTTATTCACAAAAGCCAAAAACTGGAAAAAAGTACGATTACTAAAAAATGATCCACCAATGGACTACTATGCGGCAATGAAAAGACATGAATTACGATTATGTATAACACAGGTAAATCTAAAAATTATTATGCCAAGTAAAAGAAGCAACACACACACAAAATTGTCCTGTATGATTCCAGTTATGTGAAATTCTACAGAAAGCAGATCCGTGGTTGTCAGGAACTGAGGTCAAAGAAAGAGAACTGACTACCAAGGGAACTTTTTGAGGTAAAAAAAAAATTCTGCATCATGATTACAGTGGTGGTTATCAGAACCCATACATTTGTCAAAACTCATTAAATTGTACTCTAAAATTAGCAAATTTATGTAAATTGTATCTCAACATGACAGATTTTCAAAAATCAGATCCAGCCTATTCCCTTTAGCCCTTTTACTCATTAAAAGAATGAAGCACTGCAACCAATCTATTAATCGTCTTCTAGGACAAGAATACTTCAGTACTGGACCCTCTACAGATAACTGCCCATGAACGTTACACCAATATGATGAAAAACTGAGCTACCCACCAATTCTGACATTGCTGAAATATTTTCTCATAACCTGCAAACAGGACTTTAAAAATAATTTGAGTATCTCCAATGATGACAAATTTAGTCTTTGGTGGGTAAATTCCTGTCTATACAATAACTGATGATCATGCCAAGATATTTTGGTTAATAAACAGTTATTATGAAGTTACGAATACTTATTTTCTTAAAGAACTGTAGAGATGATTTTTTTATGTTGGAGAGGAAAGGCATTTGCTAAGTCCTGCAAGGGTTTTAAGCATCAAGAGAAAATACACACACTTCCTAGAATACATATGTCAAATACGTAAGGCCATTCAAACTCTAGTCCATGTGCTTAAAAATTTACCTAAATACTTAAAATTAAACCTGATATACCACTCACAGATTATACAGCCCAATTCACTTATTTTAAGGAAAAGGATAATATAATTAGACCACTGTTTGGGGGGGAAACAGAGCCAGGTCGTCTTATTTAGTGCTGTTTCTTCTACAGCAGTGCTTCTCAGGCTTAACATGAATACAAATCACCTGTGGATCCTGTTAAACTGCATATTCTGATCCAGTAAATCTGGGGTGGAGCTTAAAACTGCACTTCTCACTCCAAGATAGTACCAACATTGCCAGTACTCAGGACATAATATTTCACAGATGTGTAGAATGTAAATATTCACTTAATTTTATTTCATGTAGTTTCTAACGATGTTTATTAAAGCAAAGTTTATAAGGAAAGAAAAAAGTTTGCAAGCTAAACTATAGAGCTCCATTCTACTTGGAAGATTTCTAATCCTGATACAACGAACCACTTCCAGGCTAGCTACTGAGGATTCTCTCAATATATGTAAAGTTCAAAAAGACAAGGTACATAAAACAATCCTTACTTTAAAAAATAGATGTAGAACATGTTTAAGATTTAGTAGATATATAACAAAGGTTCAAAACTATTCTGAAGGAAAGCAGCAGCTATCAGACAAACATAGGGCAGAACAAGATTTTAACTTATAATTTGCTCCTATAAAATAACGTTATTAAGGATTTATAGGTCAGGCTCGGCCTGATAGCTCAGTGGGCAGGGCACCAGACACGTACACAGAGGCTAGCAGGTTGAAACCTGGGCTGGGCCTGATAAACAACAATGACAACTGCAACAAAAAAATATCCAGGTGTTGTGGAGGGCGCCTGTAGTCCCAGCTACTTTGGGAGGCTGAGGCAAGAGAACTGCTTAAGCCCAAGAGTTTGAGGTTGTGAGCTGTGACACCAAGGCACTCTACCAAGCGTGACATAGTGAGATTCTGTCTAAAAAAAAAAAAAAAAAAAAAAATCTATAGGTCAGTTGCATTGGCACTCTGCAAGACCAAAGGGGGAGGACTGCTTGAGCTCAAGATCTCAACACCAGCCTGATCAAGAGCAACTCTGTCTCTACCAAAAATAGAAGAATTGGCCAGGCCTTGTGGCAGGCACTGTGGTGGGGGCCTATAGTCCCAGCTACTTGGGAGGCTGAGGCAGGAGGATCACTTGAGCCCAACAGTTTGAAGTTGCTACAAGATATAATGCCCCAGCACTCTACCCAGGACAACAGAGTGAGACCCTGTCTCAAAAAAAAAGGAAAGAGAGAATTTATAAAGTTAAATTTCTCTTACGCAAAATTGGAACTACAATGCAAATTGCAGAAATAAAAACTTCAAAGACTCAAAAAAGGGTCCTATTAACAATGTCAGTTATCTAATACTTTCCCCTTTTACCCTATCCATCTGGCCAACAAAAGAGCATACTGTAAAAATGCCTTAAAGAGTATATAATGTAGCTGATTTTTCATGCTGTAAAAATGCCTTAAAGAGTATATAATGTAGCTCATCTCCTTCCTCCATTACTATCAAATCAAGAGACAAAGAGTTGTTTTTCCTATAAGATTCACATATTATCTTCCACTTGAAATCTACAGTTTCCATAGTAACTAGAACCGATGTCAGAATTTTTGCTGTTCCCACTTAAGAGAACAGAGGCATAAGAATGATTTTGTGCATTTAAATAAATGAAGCAAATGTAATTATAAATGTATAAACTCGAAGTATTTTCCCCAAAGTTTGTCATTAAATATTAACCAGGTCTTTAAGCATACACTTGAATGTAAGTATCCTTTAAGAAGAAAAAAAAAAAAAACATACACTGAGGTTAATTTAAATTCGGTATTTTAAATAAGGTTGCAGTTTATGAAGTCAACTTTGTTAGCTAGTTAAGAGATGCTAGAATACATCTGCCAAACCAGAATACATGTAGGGGACTCTCAGCAACAAGACAGAAACTCATACATTCTATTTAGGTTCTGCAAGTCCTAACACTAAGATTCTTCTCTATTTTTTTTTTCTAAAGGAAGTCTTAAAAATCTTACCTCAAGACATAAGAAGGGTCTTGAACCTGCTCCTAAGTACATTTTAGGGGTTGGTGAGGCAGGAATATACTTTTGTTCTGTGGTCCAAGTTTTTTTTTTTTTTTTTTGTAATGTAACTTCATCACTTTATTCAAATCTTTAAAATAGTCTTTATTTTACATTTTTTTAGTCCACAAGTTAAGTGCACCACAGTGTAGAGAGAGACACACAATGCTGAACTTCCATAACAGTCAATAGTATAGTCAAACATCACATGTACAGAACACAAAATTTAGATGAACTGAAATTATAAGATAAAATAAAATAAAATCCAATTTCAAAAAACAAAAAATCAAAATATTAAGGATCCCTGAAATATTCTTAACCCTAATGAGATTTCACTGGACTCAAGTCACTCTGTAGTGAAGCACTCACAATATGACTCTATCAACCCCATTTAGGAATTCTTGGGAGCCACAAGTGGCTGCATTAGACAGTGACACAAAAATGGTAACCAAGTTTTGATCTGAAAACTCCCCTTAATTTGGCTCTAAAGTCATCAATCAGGCTTTTGAAATGCACCCTCCTCCTTGCCCCTCATATGTTAAACAAACTGTTGTTTATAATACAGTTTATATGATATACTTTGTTCAAACAAAGCTCAGTTTTCCTGGCACCGAAGCAAATTTGAGTTAGGTTCCTATATGCAGAGACAACCTACCAGAAGGGCCTGAAAGGCTTCCTCCACTTTTGCCTGAGGAGATAAAAAAGAGGAAGTAATGGGATCTGCGCTTGGGGTACAGAGGGGGACTCAGAGGATCCTTGTCAAAGACTAGTTAAAAGACGACAAGTGGGGAGAAGTGCAAGGACAGAAGGAAATTAGTCTGACTGGCTTCCTGTCCTGCACCATCGATTCATTGGAGATCAGTAAGGCAAATGGAAGACTTGGGTTGGAGGTGGGATGTGGGGCAGAGGATGGAAAGGACAAGGCAGATGACTAATGAGCTTCATTTATAACAAGTAATATAAATCATAAAGACTTAAAGGAGATTAAAGGCCAATCAAAGTAATTTGGCAAGTTTAATTCTTAGGAAAATCAAAGTTCCCTCCAAACCTAATTTGATGTTTTATTACTAAAAACAAAAGACCAGTATGGTACAGTATTACTCCAGAGAATTAAAGGAAGATCCTTAGGGCTGCTTTACCCACATTCATTTTTTGAATGGATACCTCCCCTACCTCAAAATGCTTCAGAGAGGTACTGCTACCATTACATGATTCCTTATTAAATTTGAAAAGTGCCTGAAAATTGGGGCACGAGAAAGACACCCCAACAACATGTGTCTAAACTGCAACTTCAGGTTAATATGACTAAAGCAGTTACATTGTGAGAAGTGCTGAAGGTATGTGATGTCTTTCCCGGCACAGAGATGGCCTTGATTCCTCACCAGATGGTGTACCCACCATCTGAGCCACCCATGAAGAAGTTCCCCTTCCTCTGAGTTACCAGGACGTTGACTCCGTGCATGACTGCAAGCTGAGCAGCACTGGGAGGGTATCCAGGAGGTGGAGGAGGAATGTTGCCAGCAGTAGCCCCAGCTCCAAATCTGGCGCCTGCATCATAACCGCCTTCCACCAGCACAGTTGAACCAGTGGATAGATATGGCCAACTGGATAATAAGCCATAGGGATTGTGGAACCTAAAGGCCCAACAGCCACAGACTGAG
>CAUYON010104194.1:0-13164 GCA_963573935.1 Arctocebus calabarensis | reverse complement strand
TGAGCTGTGATGCTATGGCACTCTATCCAGGATGACAGCTTGAGGCTCTGTCTCAAAAATAAAAAATAAAATAAAATAAAACTGTGTGCTCAATACTAACAGGGATGTAAAAATGGGCTGGGCCTGGTGGTTCACATCTGTAATCCCAGTGCTTTGGGAGACTGAGGTGGCAGGATCGCTTGAGATCGAGAGTTCAAAACCAGCTTGGGCAAAATAGTGAGACCCTGTCTCTATAAAAAATAAAATAGGGTGGTGCCTGTTGCTCAGTAGGTAGTGCACCAGCTCCATATACTGAAGGTGGCAGGTTCGAACCCGGCCCCAGCCAAACTGCAACAAAAAAAGTAGTCAGACGTTGTGGCGGGTGCCTGTAGTCCCAGCTACTCAGGAGGCTGAGGCAAGAGAATCTCCTAAGCCCAGGAGTTGGAGGTTGCTGTGAGCTGTGACACCACAGCTCCCTACCAAGGGTGACAAAGTGAAACTCTGTCTCAAAATAAATAAATAAATAAAATAATTAGCTGGGACTGGGGTCAGGTATAGTGGCTCATGCCTGTAAGCCTAATCACTCTGAGAGGCTGAGGCAGGACTATTGCTCAAGCTTAGGAATTCCAGACCAACCTGGTCCCATTTCTTTACTAAAAATAGAAAGCTTAGCCAGGCATTGTGGTGGGCACCTGTAGTCTCAGCCACTCCAGAGGCTAAAGCAGGAAAATACTGAAACACAGAAGTGCAAGGCTGCAGTGAGCTATAATCACACCACTTTATTCCAGCCTGGGCAACATAGCAAGACACTGTATATATAGAGAGCAAGAATATATATATATAAAGAAAAGTACAAGTTTCTTCTCATATATATATAAAAAGAAGTGTAAGTTGTCTGCATTGGAGAAGTTGACAGATTTGTAGAGGGAGAGTGTGCATGTACATGCTCTCAATAGCCGTGTGCACAGCAGTTATCCGTGCCTATGGAGAGGTGCCAGGGATTGTCTGAAGTGACAGAGGGTCGTAAAGTCAGGAAGGGCAGAGTGAAAGTGGACTTGAAGGCATGGATATGGTATAGATAGGTGGGTGGGGAGGAAGAAGGATGCTCCTGATGGGAGAGAAAACAGCTTGGGTTACAGAGCTGCCAATAGAAATGGGGCAGGGAAGAGACTGAAGAAGTGGCACAATGTAGTGTCTTTATCTCTGTTATCTTTCATGTACTTGAAGGGTAGCTTTGATTCATTGATACTTCTACTATTAAACCTTTTATGGACATA
Source organism: Arctocebus calabarensis (assembly GCA_963573935.1). Lineage (NCBI taxonomy): Eukaryota > Metazoa > Chordata > Mammalia > Primates > Lorisidae > Arctocebus > Arctocebus calabarensis. Next base: position 11,908 of record CAUYON010104194.1, on the reverse strand, counting down.
ATTTGATATTCACAACAACCATATAAAAAGGTGTAATTATTCAATATATCTTAGGAAAATGAAATTTGGAGATTGGTTGAATCCCTTGCCCGAGTCTCATAGAAAGTGGAGGATTTGAACCCAGGTCTGCTTGGTGCTGATGTGCTATGTCTAGTGGCTGCTCTTACTTCCTCAGTGTGCCCTTGAGTGCCTGTCATGGGCCAGGCGGGGTTAGGTTCTGAAAACAGAAAGGTAAATCAACTTTGTCCCTGCCTCGGGGAGTCTTACAGTTTGGTTAGGAGAGAGGTAGCAGAAGAAGAGAAGATGAATGTGAGCAGGGCTACAATTAGAAGAAGCAGAGGTGGCACAGAGAATTTAAGGGCATCTAACCCAGACTGGGATCCAGATGGAGACCCTTGTGTTTGGCCACTACAGATGGCAGAGGCGTGGAGTGACACTTGAGCTCAATCTGAGTGCATTCTCATTGTCTCAACCCATCTCTCAAAACTTGAGTGGCTTAACACAGCCACTTTTATTAGTTCTCACACTTTCTGCTGGTCAGGAGTTCTGCAAAGACTTGGGTGGGCACGTCTGCCTAGAGGGCTGTTGCCGTTAGATGCTAGCTAGAGCCGGAACAGTGGGGCTGCAGCAGTTCAGCTGGGACTGGCCTAGTAGGCAGTGGGAAGAGAGGAGGTGGCCACATGATAAAGGGCAGGAGGGCAGCTCAGGCAGAGGCACACCAAAGGGTGTGAGGCCAGGAGAGCTTGTGATCTTGTGGAACTAGTGATAGATCCACATTGGTGCAAGACTCGAGCTAAGTGAAGGTGGCAGACATGTAACTATCCCAGTCACAGAGGCCTCAGCACCTGTCTTGGGCTCTTCTGAACCCTATAGGGATCAGACCATTGGACAGTGATATGGCCCACTCTGCATCTCAGGTTGCTCTTCCTGGGGACATGGAGGGAAGGGAGGCTTGAGAGATCCAGGCTGCCAGTATGGACAATGATGAGAGCCAGAATTAGGACAGTTATCCTCAGGAGGCTGGGTACTGCCTGGAGATTGGCAGGAAAGGGAGAGGGAGCAGTAACCAGAGGGGCCACAGCACCAGTGAGAAAGACCTAGGTGACAAGAAGAAGGACATGAGCAGAGAGAAGCAGAGGCTGACAATCAAGATGCCTTGGGCTGGCGGGGTCCAGAGGATGGAGAAGAGGTGTCTTCCCAGCACCCAGCCCAAAACAGGTGCTCAATCAGGATTTGTCAAATGTATGTTATAATGAACCAGGACCTGGATGAGATCTAACAGCACAGGAGGGGCTGGTCCTGAGTGAAGAAAGAGGCTCCAGAGGAAAGGAAGCACAGTGGATCTGTGCAGAACTGGGAGGGGTATGGGAGGCAGGATGCTGAGGCCACCGCCGTGTGAAGATGGAAGGTCGTGTGCTGAGGGTGATTGGCATGGGAATTGAATAACAGGTTTGAAAGTAAAAGTCATCCGTGGAAGGGCAGCTGGGCAGGGACAGTGGCAGGGCTGTTAGGGCACTATTATGGACTGAATGTTTGTTAACTCCCTCCCCCCCAAATTTACATGTTGAAATCCTAACCCCCAGTGTGATGGGACTGAAGCCTTTAGGAGGTCATAGGTCATGAGGGTAGAGCCTCATGAAGTAGATTAGTGCCCCAGTAAGAAGGGGCACTAATCTAAGAAGGCTGCTTCTCCCTTTCTGCCACATGAGGGACATAACCAAGAACTGAATATTCCAGCTCCATAATCTTGGGCTTCCCAGCCCCTAAGACTATGAGACATCAGTGTCTGGGGCTTAAGCTGCCAGGTCTGTGGTATTTTATTATGGGAGCCTGAGCTGACTGAGACAGACACTAAGGCCAAAGGGCGTGAGCAGAGAGTGACACCAGCTGACGTTGGCAGCTGTGGGGATGTTTGGCAGCTGACCCTGGATGCAGAGTATGTGACAAGGACCCAGGCTCTTCAGGTCTTCATAACAGGGTGGTGGAAAGAAGGGGAAGAGTAGGGGGGTGAGACTAAGCCAGAAGTCCAGACTGAGCCAAGAAGTGAATGTGGCCAGAGAGACCAGAGAGTGGGCATAGGAAGGGACTGGCTGTCTCTGGGACAGTGGAGCATGAGCAGTGGGTAGACCTGAGGGCAGGAGAGGACTAGAACAGCAAAAGCCCGGAGGTTGTAGCCAGAGAGTGGATGCTGGAGTAAAGGACGCTGTGCAGGGCAGTTCTAGTGGTGACAGGGTCCAGGGTGAGCACACATAGCTGGGGGTGGAATAGAGGCCAGGGTGCTAAACTGAGGAGGTCAGAGGTTATAATCCCAGAGTACAGGGCCTAGGGCTGGGGCAAAGGAAGACTTTGGTACAAGTGCCAGGGACTTGGGTGAATGCCAGGAAGTGACCAGGAGATGGCAGGTCCCAAGGATGAGGAGACCGAAAGGGGGGATAATGGAATTAAATGAACCTACAAACAAGAGCCATTTTCATGTGGAGAAACAGCTGGCCCTGAAAGAGTGCTGACCACACTTTCCAGCCTGTGGAAAATTGCGTTGTGGAAAACCCCAAAGTGGAACGCCTGTCACTGCATTGTCCTTTTGGGACAGGTTAGAGATTGAGTCTACAGGCTTCCCTGAAATTTGAGGAAGCAGTGGAGTGGGAGATAGAGCTCCCGAGACACCATGAGGACACTAGTGAAGGAAAGGCGGGGACAAACGGGTAAGTGGAGACCGCTGTGTTTGGCCACTATAGATAGCAGAGGCATGGAGGTGCCATGTGGAACTCTGTGGAATCCTATATCCAAGTCCACCTGCCATAGAGGCCTTGGCACCTTGGAGCACAGGAGCCAAGTCTGCAGGGGGTGGCATGTTACCACAGCCCCAAGACCTGGGGAGTTGGGGGTCAGAATCATGAACCCTGAGCTCTAGCTGTACTCTTCCCTTTGACCCTGACCTTCCCTGCCCCTTGGACAGGACACAAAGGTAAAAGGCATCCATGTGTTCAAGGTGTAAGGAAAGGCAGGGCAGGGGTGTGGTGCAGGCACAGAAGCAAATCATCAAAAGAGTTCAAGGGTTTAAGGTTAAGCAGAGTTTAGATGCGATCGATCGTTATCTTATGTGCGTCTGGCATAGACAGGTGAGTCCATGGCTGAAATGCTTGGATTAACTGTGAAAAGGTCACCATGCTGGACTGTGTCCAACCTATAGAAACTTTCAGGTCTTCGTAGGATCCTATGCTAAGCTCTTCTGAGGAAAATACGCTCACAAGTCAGTTGCTGGCCTTGCTGAGAGAAGTGCCGAGTGAGCTCTGCACTCTGCTCTTCTCCACCTCTAAGCACCTGGGAGCAGCATGTTTTCAAGTTCAACTTCAGCTTCTTACCTATATTACCTTTAACCAAATCGCAGTTTCCTCAATTCTAAAATGGAATTAATTATTTCTGCCTCCTGGACTATTGTGAGGATTAAACAAGTCCATAACGCCTCTTACAGGGTGCTGGGCAGGTGTCCCCTGCCTCTCACACCTCCCCTCCTGTGTTCCCCAGGATGTTCAGAGGCTCCCTGCACTACCAAGCTTCATGGTCCCAGCTCCCTACTTTCCCACCCATTTAGAGTCACCAAGAGGGCACATTAAAACAGCTCACTAGGATCATACCCAGAGTTTTAGATTCAGTAGGTATGGGGTGAGGCCCTAGAATTTGCATTTCTACCATGTAAGTCCCCAGGTGATGCCAATGCAGCTGGTCCCAGGCCTACACCTGTAGAAACTCTGCTGGAGATTTGAGGTGAGATGGAACAAAAATGGTGGACACTCACCACCCAGCTTTTTTACCTCAGAGTTTCCATCTTCAGAACCTGAAGTACTCGCTCTGGAATTTGGAAGCCCCCTGATGGAATGGCCACCCATCTTTCTGGGGCTCCTTTCCTTTGCCAGAGGGACAAACCACACAGATGCAGAGATAATGATGTAGATACTTGGCAATGGTTGATGATATCCAACAACTTCTCTTGACTTTGGAGTGCACTCTGTAAATTGTTCCCACCGGCAAGTTTATTTTGCTACTTATACACTCTTCAAACACTAATGTGAGAATAGATTTGTCTTTACTGGACTCATAGCAGCAGCTTCAAGAAGTGACAAAGGACAGTAGGAAGTCTGAGTAGGGTTCAGAATGGACCAGGGCTAAATCATTATCCCACTGCCTCACATATCATGGGTAACTAAGACAGCAGTTCTCAACCTGTGGGTCGTGACCCCTATTTAACACTGAAAGTACACTGCAGCATTAGGAAGATCGAGAACCACTGGACTAAGAGGTGACCACTGTCACATGCGGAGCGTGGTGCACTGTGGGAAAGCGTCTTTAGAAGAATGATGCAGATTCTAAGGGAGGAGCCCTCTCCTGGCTCTGAGGATTGGGATGGAGCCTTCATCTCTGATAACTGGTATGGGGTATTCTTTGCTGTGGCCCAGTCGAGGGATGTGAGGAATGTGAACAGATGCTGTCTCCCCACGAAGAGTGTGGGCACCCACAGGAGAATAAGCTGCACATGCACAGTTTGACCTGCAACTGCCCAAGCTCAATGTCCCAGAAGTCTGCTTGGTAGAGAGCTCGTAATGTGCCCTGTTCTGACTTACTCTACCTCCCTTCCAGAATCCCAGGTTCCCAGGCAACCTACAGATGAGTGACCGACAGCTGGATGAGGCGGGAGAAAGTGATGTTAACAACTTGTAAGTGGCTGCCCTCATGCTCTGGCCCAATGGGGAAGAAAGCTTTTGTAGATGCTGTCACTTCTTATTAGGGTCATAGAGGGCCCAATGGCAGGGGTGGTGGCAAGGATGGAGCCCAAAGTTCCTGGGTGACTTGGCCCTGGGGCTACTTAGTGCTGAGCCTCATGCAAAACCTCTGCTGGGCTGTCTGGCCCAAAGTTTCCCTCTCTTCCTCACCCTCCTCCCCACCAGTCCAACAATGGTACCTGTCCTCTCCTTTTGCCTCTATCACCATTGACTCTTTGCCTTACTGGATCTTCAGCTGTCCTTAATACCCACTTGGTGGAGTCTGAGAATTGGAGCTAGGGTGTGTCTGCACATGTCCTTGTGTGCATATGTGTGTGCATACATGTAGATACGTGTACATGTGCATTTCTGCATGCATAGAGACTGGAAGTAGCAGCGCAGAGCTTGGGGAAGGGGCAAATAACAGACTGACCTCAGGCTGTAGAATGTAACCTATCTTTCCTCTTGGGTCCAGTTTCCAGTTAACAGTAGAGATGTTTGACTACCTGGAGTGTGAACTAAACCTCTTCCAAACTGGTGAGTTTCCTCCCTCCCATCTGACTCAGGCTCTTGGGGAGTTGCCTCCTTCCCAGCCTTGTGCCCTGCTGGGACCCGCAGGCCTTAACCTCCTTTCTCCACAAGTTGTGCAGTGCAAGGGACAGGAAAATAGAGATGTTCGCATCTTTTTTTTTTTTTTTGAGACAGAGCCTCAAGCTGTCACCCTGGATAGAGTGCTGTGGCATCACAGCTCACAGCAACCTCCAAATCCTGGGCTCAAGCGAGTCTCCTGCCTCCGCCTCCCAAGTAGCTGGGACTACAGGCGCCCGCCACAACGCCCGGCCATTTTTTTGGTTGCAGCCGTCATTGTTGATTGGCGGGCCCAGGCTGGATTCGAACCCACCGGCTCAGGTGTATGTGGCTGGCGCCTTAGCCCGTTGAGCCACAGGCGCCGAGCCCTATATTTTGTTAATATGATTTTTATATCACTTCTAAGCATCCATAACCTAATTTATTTCCTCAAAATTTATTACACTATTTGAGAATGAGCTTCGATAACCTTTCCTGTTTTAATGTTTATTCCTTCTTTAAAAAAATACACTTTTGGTCTCAGGATTATAGTTTTGGTAAATGGACAATATACATGTACCACATGCATGTAGAAAAGGCTATAATACTAAAGAAGATGTAAATTTGTATAATGTACACAGTGTTTAAAAATAATACATCTTAACTTTTATGTTATTTTTACACATTTATTCTCTACTTCCCTCTACTAATATTCAAATTTTATACTTTATTTAAATCTAGATATTCATTTCAATACTGTTTTTTCTTCTCAATGCCTTATACTACAAAATATTCAGAAGAATAATTAAGATACTTTCAATGGCACCCATGATATTAAAATATGACTATTATTCAAATACCAACACTAACAGTATTTACTAGGAGCAGTGTTGGATTTGCGGTGGCCCAGCCACACACTTTACCAGGTGTCTGTGACGGCTGATAGACACAGTTTAGGGTCACAGGACAACATGAGAGCAATGGACCCACCCAAGGTTTCTATTTTGGCAGGATGGTAAAGTGAGTAATAAATAGGAATTAAACAGACTTGGGTTTGAATCCCAGCTCTACTAATTACTAGATCTATGATCTTGGGCAAATTTTTAAACCAATTTGTGCTTCAGTTCTCTCAGCTATAAAATGGAGGAGATTGTAGGATTATTGTAAAGATTACACTTTTTTAAGGCTTAAAATTATGTTATGCATAAGCCTCTTGAATAAAGAAATTATGTTATGCAGACCCCCTCAATCCCATAATTTAGAAAACCTCAAGGGCATTTAACCTTGAGTTTTTCTTCATATCTTAATTTCATATAAGGGCAGCGGTTGCAAATCTAGCTTTTTGGGTTTTTTAAATCCTAACCTCAAATAGCACTAATCTTCTTCCAGTGTGGTGATGGTACCTTTATTTATTCCCAAGTGTAATGGGGGCTATATCAGAGATAAGAGTTTAAAAACCACCACTTGCAGGCACTTCATTTCTTGTGTTTGATTTTAATAATATAGCTGGGGAAAGACATAAAAAGGAAAACATTTTAAAATCAAACCTACAACTTCTAGTCTTAACCATGCAACCTTAATGTTTAGTTATTCATGATATTAGACTCTTCTTTCACATGAATCCTTAGTTACAAATTGATGTATATTTTACTTTAGAATTACTGGGTATTTTACCCCGAATCACAATGTTATCTAATTGAATAAAACCAAATACCCTCTCCCATGCACACTTAAGCCAAATGAATTACAGATCTTCTTTATTTTTTGTATTTTTCTTTTTTTCTTTCTTTTTTTTGGGGGAGAGGGGGGAGACAGAGGCTAGAGTGTGTTGTCCAGGCTAGAGTGCCATGGCCTCAGCTTAGCTCACAGCAACCTCTAACTCCTGGATTCAAGCAATCTCCTGCCTCAGCCTCCCTAGTAGTGGGACTAGGTACCACCAGCAACACCTGGCAAATGTTCCTATTTTTAGTAGAGACCGTAGAGCTTTTACTCAGGCTGGTCTTGAACCCTTAAGCTCAAGGTATCCTCCCTTCTAGGCGTCCGATTGCAGGCGTGAGCTACTCGGGCCCAGCCCAGATCTTTAATATAGTTTATGCTCTTCTTTGATCCCCTCCAGGATAGGGGGAGTGTTTCTCTTCTGCAACCCACAATAATTTCACACTTAATTACTGCACTCAGAGCTGTAATTATCCAGTTATGTATTTGCTTGTCTCACTACACTACACTTCTTAAAAGCAGAGTCCTTATCTTATCTTTGAATCCCAGACACCTAGCACAGTGCCTGGTAAACAGCAGGCACTAAATAAAGATTATTGGGCGGTGCCTGTGGCTCAGTGGGCAGGGCACCAGCCTCATATATTGAGGCTGGCCGGTTCATACCTGGCCCTGGACAAACTGCAACAAAGAAATAGCCGGGGTTGTGGCAGGTGCCTGAAGTACCAGCTACTTTTGGAGGCCGAGGCTAGGGATTCACCTAAGCCCAGGAGTTGGAGGTTGCTGTGAGCTGTGTGATGCCATTGCACTCTACTGTGGGCGATAAAGTGAAACTCTGTCTCTACCAAAAAAATAAAATAAATAAATAAACTCTGTTAAGTACATGAATTAATAGCTAAAAGAATACTTATTGTGGCTTGGTGTCTGTAGCTCAGTGGCTAGGGTGCCAGCCATATACACCAAAGCTGGTGGGTTCAAATCCAGCCAACTACAACCAAAAAAAAAATAGCCAGGTGTTGTGGCGGTTGCCTGTAGCCCCAGCTACTTGAGAGGCTGAGGCAAAAGAATAGCTAAAGCCCAAGAATTTGAGTGCCTGTGACACCACAGCAGTCTACCAAGGGTGACATAATGAGACTCTGTCTCAAAAAAAAAAAAAAGAATACTTATTGTAATTTGTTTTTTTGACTGCTTTCTTCTATCTTTGGGTCTAAGCATTTGGGTCTTTGTAAATCAGAAGGAAAATATTAATAGAGAAATAAGTAAATTGCAGTGAAACATAGAGAAGGTGAAAATGCAAGTGGCCTGGACTAGGGTCCTGGGAGTTTGATGGCTGCATAGGTTAGCTGGGAACGTAGTGCAGGTGAGAGTTCTTGGCAGCCCCCATTTCTGAGGACATGCTCCTGGGACCCCATCCTAAGACGCCAGAAAAATGGGCTGCTGCCGCCAAGAAGTGTAACACGCAGGTGGAAGACTATGAGCCTTTCTCGGACCACGGCACCAGGCCTGGTGACTACCGGAAGCATTCTGACCACTCACAGCAGGAGAGGGATCTATGGTTTGACAGATACCACACAGACCTGAGACTCAACTAGGGTGAACCCGATGTCCTGGGACGAAGACACGTGTATCAGGAACCATGTGGACAGGTCCCCCACACCTGTTTCTTGGAATACCAGTTACTCTTCAGCTTGTTCTAGTCCTGATTTTCATGTTTGGTTTGGGGAGAAATACCCTGCCTCCTAGCATATGGGGCCAAAGCAGCAGCTTGTTTGTTTGCTTGCTTGCTTTATTTATTTATTTATTTATTTATTTATTTATTTATTTATTTATTTATTTATTTATTTATTTAAGCTGTCGCCCTGGGTAGAATGCTGTGGCATCACAGCTCACAGCAACCTCCAACTCCTGGTCTTAAGTGATTCTCTTGCCTCAGCCTCTGAAGTAGCCGGGACTACCGGCACCCACCACAACACCCGGCTATTTTTGGGTTGTAGTTGTCATGGTTTGGCAGCCAGGGCTGGATTCGAACCCACTAACTCAGGTGTATGTGGCTGGTGCAGTTGTAATTGTTGATTTTTAGCTGGCCGGGGCTGTGTTTGAACCCGCCAGCTTCGGTGTATGTGGCTGGCGCCCTACCCATTCAGCTAAGGGTGCCACCCTAAAGCAGCATCTTTAAAATAATTTGTACCAGGAATGAGGCGGAGATCTTTCCAAAGAAGCTGAGCCTGTGGTTCACTGTAAGATCTGAGGAGGAAGCCTCCTGGCTTTTGTGCCCTCTAACTAGAGCTTCCTTATTCCCCCAAATTTAAATTTAGTGAAATCCCTAATAAAACTTAACTAGGGCGGCGCCTGTGGCTCAGAGGAGCAGGGCGCCGGCCCCATATACTGGAGGTGGTGGGTTCAAATCCAGCACCGGCCCAAAACTGCAAAAACAAAACAGCGCTGTGGGGCCGGGCGCGGTGGCTCCCGCCTGTAAACCCAACACTCTGGGAGGTCGAGGCGGGTGGATGGCCTGACCTCACGGGTTCCAGATCGGCCTGAGCCAGAGCGAGACCGGCCTCTAAAAATAGCCCGGCTTTGGCCGTCGCGGTGGCTCACGCCTGTAATCCCAGCACTGTGGGAGGCCGAGGAGAGAGAATTGCTTGAGCTCAGGAGTTGGAGACTGGAGAGTGGCCTGAGCGAGAGTGAGACCCCCCCACCTCATGAAATAAATGGAAAAACCCAGTTGGGTGCCGCCTAGAGTGCCTGAAATTCCAGGGGCTTCTGGAGGCTGAGGCAGCCAGATGGCCACAGGCCGAGTCTGAGGTTGCAGTGAGCTACTACGCCACTGCACTCTGCTCAGGGGCATAGGGTGGGACTCGGTCTCAACAACAACAAAATAGCCGGGTGATGTCGAGGGCGCCTGTAGTCCCAGCTACTCGGGAGGCTGAGGCAGGAGAGTCGGCTAAGCTCAGGAGCTGGAGGTTGCTGTGAGCTGTGAGGCCACAGCTCTCTACCCAGGGCAACAAAGTGAGACTCTGTCTCTACCAAAAAAAAAAAAAAAAAATCACTTGAGCCCAAGAATTTGAGGTTGCTGTGAGCTGTGACACCACTGCACTCTACTGAGGGTGACAAAGTGAGACTCTGTCTCAAAAAAACAAACAAAAATAAGCCCCCCCCCCAAAACAACATAGTGCTATAGTCCCAGCCTCATTTCCCCAGGAAAAGCCTCTGCTGTAAAGAACCTCATCCATCCTTTTCCTTTCCCACCCCTGCCTTCTATCTGCCCTGCTCCTTGTTTTCCTTTTTTAATTTTTTTTGTAGAGACAGAGTCTCACTTTATCGCCCTCGGTAGTGTGCCCTGGCGTCACACAGCTCACAGCAACCTCCAACTCCTGGGCTTAGGCGATCCTCTTGCCTCAGCCTCCCGAGCAGCTGGGACTACAGGCGCCCGCCACAACGCCCGGCTATTTTTGGTGCAGTTTGGCAGGGGCGGGGTTTGAACCCGCCACCCTCGGTATATGGGCCGGCGCCCTGCCCACTGAGCCACAGGCGCCGCCCCTGTTTTCCTGTTCTGAATCTTGAAGGATTGGAGGGCGGTTAAGTGCAGATGTTAATTTGCTAATTTAATGGACCTGTGAAGGTAGTTGAGGGCTCCAGTCGCACAGCCAAAGGTAAGGGTGGCCTCCTTTCCCATTTACACAGTTAAGGAAGAAAAAAGATGTTTTCCTAACTTCCCAAGTTAGAACAACACTTATTTCTCACAAAAAAAACTTTTAAATAGGGCCGGGCGAGCCTCGGCGCCTGTGGCTCCCCGGGCTAAGGCGCCAGCCACATACATCTGAGCTGGTGGGTTCGAATCCAGCCCGAGCCCGCCAAACAACAATGACGGCTGCAACCAAAAAATGGCCGGGCGTTGTGGCGGGTGCCTGTGGTCCCAGCTACTCGGGAGGCGGAGGCAGGAGACTCGCTTGAGCCCAGGAATTGGAGGTTTCTGTGAGCTGTGATGCACAGCATTCTACCCAGGGTGACAGCTTGAGGCTCTGTCTCAAAAAAAAAAAAAATAGGGCCGGGCACGAGGTGGCTAGCACTCTGGAAGGCCTCAGGGGCGGGGGGTGGCGGTGGGGAGGGTGGATCTCTTGAGTTCAGGAGTTCCAGACCAGCCTGAGCAAGAGAGACCCCGTCTCTATTAAAAATAGAAAAACTATGGTGGTGCCTGTGGCTCAGTGGGTAGGGCACCGGCCCTATTTACCGAGGGTGGTGGGCTCTAACCTGGCCCTGGCAACACAAAATAGCTGGGCGTTATGGGTGGCGCCTGTGGCTCAAAGGAGTAGGGCACTGACCCCATATACCAGAGGTGGTGAGTTCAAACCTGGCCCCGAGTTGGAGGTTGCTGTGAGCTGTGAGGCCACGCACTCTACCAAGGGCGATAAAGTGAGACTCTGTCTCTATTAGGAAAAAAAAAAACAAAAAAAACTAGCCAGGCAGTGTGGTGGTCGCCTGTAGTCCCAGCTGCTCAGGAGGCTGAGACAAGGGGAACATGAGCCCAAGCGTTTGAGGTTGCTGTGAGCTAACCAGGATGCACCATGACACTCTGCCCGGGGCGACTGAATGAGACTCTGTCTCAAAAAAATAAAAAGTGGGAGTAGATGAAATAAGATTGGCAAAATGTTATTGTTGAAGTTGGATGATGGGTACATGGAGGTTCACTGAAGTAGTCATTCAACTTTTGTGTATAATTAAAATTTGCTATAGTAAAAAATAAGTGAATAAATAAATAAAAAGTATGGGTGGTGCCTGTGGCTCAGTGAGTGGGGTGCTGGCCCCATATACCCAGGGTGGTGAGTTCAAACCCAGCCCTGGCCAAACTGCAACAACAACAAAATAAAAAA
>CAUYON010104193.1:0-78657 GCA_963573935.1 Arctocebus calabarensis | reverse complement strand
GATGGAGAAAGACTGGGAGAGAAACGGAGAGAGCTTCTCTCTCCCCACTAGAATTTTCTCCCTCTAACAGATGCCTTAATGTTTTCTGTATTCTTTTCTTTCTTTTCTGTGAATAAATTCTGTCTTACAAAAAAAAAAAATATTGATATTGGAATAAGAAGTGTTATTTCAATAAGTTAACAGTCATACGTTCTTGTATATGGTAGGAGAAAGAATAGTTATAAATGAAGAAGAAATAAAATGATAGAGAAAGTTAAGGAGTTTTGAAGAGGAGAAAATATATAGTGTCCTTATTGGTAAGGAGACTGTCTATGTTATTCTGTCTGTTATGGCATAGCCTGAAAGTGCTATGGAAAACTAATCTGCTGTCTTCACCTACTGTGACCTGACAACATACACATTCAGACTCTATACATTAAAAATAAAATCCATTCATTCACCTGCCCCTGGCAGAAGGGACTGTATTCATTCCTTTCCTGGCCAAGGAACCCATACACCTATATATACCCTGAGACTAAAGGCCTAAAGGAGGAGACGGGGAAGGACCAGGAGAGAAACGGTGAGAGCTTCTCTTTCCCCACTAGAATTCTCTCCCTTTACCAGGAGCTTTGGTGTTTTCTGTATTCTTTTCTGTAAATAAATTCTGTTTTACCCCTGGGGGTTGGGGGGGGGATAATGTAATGAAGAATAATAAAATACATGTTAAAAAAATAAAATCCAAAAATATTATATTTTACTTAGGGAAGAGTTATATTAAATGAACTGGAAAGTAAAATAAGATAGAAAGCGACATCCTCTGAGGACATGACCTGAAGACTGAAATAAAGAGGCACTGCCAAGTAATAAACATTTTACCACGTAATGTTCACAATGTGTCTTTTTAATCACCATTACAATTTTCAGATATATAAGGTATTAACAATAAAATTTTACTGACTATTCTTTCGATTTCTCGTGTCTCTTGTTTACATAATAGCAATTTGTTCAACCTCTTAAAGTTGTGGCTTATATCTGTGTGGGAGTCAATGGACAATTTCACGAACTATGACTATGACATTCAAGGTCATGTTAAAACTGGGAGAATTTTCCAGTTTGAGAGATGATGCACCTAATTCCATTGTTGTGGTACTTATACAACAATTGTAGCAACAAAAATCCTCTTACGTATTCCACAACTACTCTCTACAAGAGAGTTAGTACAACCCATAATGAGAACCCAGCTCCAAGGCTGTGGCCCAACTTCCACTAGAGCTGTTTACAACTGGGCGGCACATGAGGAGACCTGTGAGTGAAGCTTCCTCTGCATTTACTGCCTCTCCTCATCATTCACTTCACCACCTGAGTTCCATCCCTTGTCTCAGCAGCAGCAGCATTAGTTTTTCACAGAAGCGCAAACGCTCCTGCAAACTGCACCTGTGAGGAATCCGGTTTGTGCACTCCTTACGAGAATCAAATGCCTGGGGATCTGAGGTGGAGCTGATGTGGTGATGCCAGGGCTGGGGAGAGGCTGCGAATACAGGTTATCATTAGCAAAGAGGACTGACTACACAGAGACCTTGATAAATCAATTGCTTGCAGAATCATACTGAAACCTTATCAGTGAGTGGTAAGCTGCAAGTGGGGGCAGGTTTTATTGGGGCAGGGGAATTAACATACTTCGATGGCACAGTTGCATCTGGTGACAGGTTTTAAGATAGACTCTGACCAGCTAGTTCCAGGAAAACAAGTTCAAGGTTTTCACTGATTCTGCATTATGGTGCATTATATAATTATTTCATTGTATATTACAATGTAATAATAATAAAGTACACAATAATAATGCACTTCATTCTTCCCAACACCACCCTCCCCGGCCCCTCCATGGAAAATTTTTCTTTCACGAAACTGGTCCTTGGTGCCAAAAAGTTTGGGGACTACTGATTTAAGGTATCTTTAGCTTGCTCTTGAGGTTTATGCCAACATAACATGAGATCTTTGCTTGGGAGATTAGAGATGAAGTAGGTGAATGTATTATAAGAGGCAAGGAAATATGTGTTTTCTTTAAAAATATAAGCCAGGTTCAAACCCAAACTACCATGTACAAGAGCCATGATAGTGAACAAGATAATTATCTCTGCTGATATTCTGTTTGGTGGTGAACAATTATCCTAGTTTGCCCCAATGCTCCTGGTTTTAGCACCGAACATTCCATGTCATAGGAAACTCCTTAGAACCAGGCAAGCCAGGATGAATTGAAGGTTACCCTAATTTCACCACTGGCTCACTCGAATATCCTCAGAAGTTCTTTTATGAGGTTAAGTCATAAATAAGAAAATATTTGAACATCATTTAACAGAGTCTGGCACACACGTTAACATTTACTGACTTATAATATTCGTATTATTCTAAATAGGCCATGGGATAAAATAGTATAATGTATAAAATGAATATATTCTTTTATTTTAAACCGAAAATCTCAACTTACTTTTTGCTACATATTGAGTACCTTAACACTAAAATGAAAACTATCACAGCGATAGTGAGTCACAATTAATGAGTATTCATGAACATATTAGAAACTCTGTTAAGGGTTTGAATAGCTCATCTTACTTTCATAATTTTCCTGTGTTTTCATGCTAAAAATAGGATGTTAATACTTATTCAAGATTACACAGTTAGAAAATGACATAAAATAGGACACAAACTTTCAAATTGCTTTCACTCCCAGTTATTTGCTATTAAGCAGCCAGCTCTATGGCCTCTTTTATCTAGGAGGTAGGTTTTAAAATGAAGATCAAATTTTTAGACTATAGTACTAAAATGTTCAGTTTCCACATTACACTGAATCATATATTAATATTACTTGTCATCTTCTCTTCTGATGAGCTTGAAAAAGGAGAAAGCTAGATAATGGTTTAAAATCATCCTACAGGATGTGAAAAGATTCAAAGGTTCTTAATATTACATATCAATTAAATTCATGCACCTTAGTTTGCATTCTATTAGCAGTAGAGTCTGTCACAGTGAGTTGCGTGGGTTTCATTTATTTGGGTCTCATCCCAGGCTACAACAACAGGGAAGTGGAAAGTGAGGAAGGGAAAAGAAGGCAGCCAATGAGGAATGGCTGATTAAACCCGCTATCAGGCTGTAACAAGAGCCTTATTTTGCTGGAGAATTCAAGAAATCAGTGCAGAACATGGACCTTAGAGTTATCCAGCCAAAGTGTGAGGGAGTTGGAGTATTAATACACCTGCTACCTTCATTTGTAGGCACAAGGTAGCTCCCACTGGCCATTCATTCTTCAGTACTCTACTTCCAGAGCAGGCCTTAGCCACCAGAGAGAGCTCTCAGACAGCTGAAAATACGTCAGAACCCACCAAAAGATGCAACCCAGATATGGCAGGCAACAACAGTGTGGCCTCACCGAGGTACCACAGTTATCTCTTCTTAATGTCTCTTCTATTTGGACATATTTAATTCTATTATATTATCTAATTTGACAGACATAATATTTTAGTCTGTCATGTTCTTTCTAAAGGTGTAATCTTTCATGTTCTTTCTAAAGCTGTAATCTTTCATGTTCTTTCTTTAGCTTCACTAAATCCTTTCATTTCTTTCTCTAATTGGATAACTCATATTCTAAAAAGACTGTCTTAAATACAACATGTTCTTACCCCCTCTCTGGTTCCTCTGAAATAAATTATTTACTTTCTCACATGTGTTCTCTTAGTATGTTATCTATCAGGCTATTGAAAACATTATTTATGCTTCTGAAATTACCTAGAAGCTTCCTACTAATTTTGATCTTTATAAGAATTTACAAAAAAATCATTTTACACTTTTTGGACTTTGAGTTACCTACCATACTATCCAACATATACAGTGAATTCAATAAAAGTTGTATTAATAACAAACCATAATTATTTTAAATTTTGATATCGCAAATTTTCATATCATATTTAGAACTCTAATATAACTTTCTACTCAATAAACAATAAATGCAACATTTTCCTAGTTCAAAAATATCTACATGAGACAAAGTCCAAAACAGTTTACACTCATTCCTAATAATATACAATCATTCACATGATATATCTATTTTGATCCTCAAATTATCACATATATATGATATATATTTATACATCGTATGTATTATGTATATTTATATATTTTTCTTTACTAATTTTCCAATCTAGGCAGGCAAGTTTTAGTATTTGCCTTTGAAATAATTTCCCAGGAAGATTTTTCAAAACTTTAGGGAAACCTAGGAGAATCTGAGATGAATTTTTCATAACTTTCAACACATTTTACACAGCATATCAAAGTTGCATCATGTAAGCAATTCTTATGCTAACTTACTAGTGATTTTCTTCAAATCTCAAGTGTTAATCAAAGGTAATCAAATCAAACAAAATCCCTGTGATTTTCCCTTCATTAAGCAAATAATTTTCTCAAATAAATCACTAATTTAGAAACAAAGTACCTATTAACTTCTATTAATACAAGAAAAAACTATTTTTCAAACTGCAAATTCTTGGTGTTTGAAAGTTTATATATAAATATACAATTGTTAGGGGTAGCTTAATGTTCATCTTCTAAGTATACTCATAGGAAATAGAACTTAAGATGAAGGAGAACAGAAAGTATCATGTTTAATTGTCATACAAATAGGTTTTATTTAAAATAATGGATGGGAATGGTCATAAAAAGACCTTAATCCACCACCATGTTTTCACTTTATGAATAAAGGAAATGATCACCTGAAAAGAATATTTCTTCCAATATTTGCTAGCTAGAAAGATTGAATCATATTTTTCTGGTCTTTAATTACATAATGTATTTCATAAGTGGACAGTAGAAAACCTCCTTCTCCCCATTTTCTCAAATTCAACCAATAAGAAATCACGCATAAATGATGATGAGTGGCAGTCAAAATATGGTACGATGAATGGAAACCATTGATACAATGATCGACTCTTCTTCCACGGGAAAGTGAAGGTCAGGGAGTGGAAGGGCTACTCACAGTTACTTAGGGCACCACTCAGACACTTGTTCTCACAGCTCCTTTATAGGGATAAAATTATCACTTACCCCAAAGACCTTTTATTTATGTAGATGAAGTTCATTGATATGATATAGGAAATTTAAACCCAAGAAACATTTAAAATATTTATGTATTAATTCATTAAAAATAATAATAAACATATAGCATATTACAATAAAGAATATAGTTTTACAAAATAAAAGAACAAAGTTCGGAGTAAGAAAAATATTGTTTTTATTTTCTCAAATCTCCTTAATGATTTGTTTAATAGAAGACAGTGAGATTTTTATATCTGCTACAGCATCCAATCTGCGGCAATACCACATGTCTGGAAATCTCTTTTTATTCAAGAGAATGAGAGTTCAGAAAAATGAAAATAACAAGTTAATATTTAAAAAAATAATTTTGATATTATAGACATAGTGAAAAGGTTTCAAGTATCTCCAGGTGTCTCAAGATTGATTTTTAAGAGCCAATGTATTAGTGGAAATTCTTCCACATAGAAACTGGAGGCCCGGGAAGTACAAACTTCCACAAACACATTTCACAGTATTGGAAAAAAAAGAGGTGCTATGGATTAAAAGAAATAAAATTCATAAGTTGAATATTTTTTCTATGAATCCCATAAACTTTCTGAGGTTTAGCTTCCTTAGAAAGACTGTAGTATGAATATATGAACAGCTTTTAAGATTCAAATGATATCAAAACTCTATGAACTATAAATTTTCCATAAGCATTATTTTGTCAATCAATTTTTCAACCTATTGTGGACCTTTTACTTTTC
Organism: Arctocebus calabarensis; assembly: GCA_963573935.1. Lineage (NCBI taxonomy): Eukaryota > Metazoa > Chordata > Mammalia > Primates > Lorisidae > Arctocebus > Arctocebus calabarensis. The sequence goes on along the minus strand of CAUYON010104193.1, from coordinate 72,850 downwards.
CTGCAACAATTTTTTCTAGATTATGTTAAACCTATTTCCTGTTTTATCCCCATCTATATGATGCGTTTATAAATTATTTCACTCGTATTACATTATACTTGATATTATATAAAATGACTATAATATATAAGACACTAATTTAACAAAGGGAAGTTGGCTTACTTTTTCTCAAAGTACATAAATTTATTTTCATATTCATGTTACAGTCAATATGTACTAAATAGACAAATGCATAATGAACATAATTTACATTTGTGGAAAACTAATTAAAAACAGGTTTCTTTTCTCTTGAAAGTTGCAGATATATTTTATAGTCAGCAAAATGCTCCAAGAACTCTATTTTGAAACTAAAGAGTTGGAAGTTAGAGTGACTCTGATTGCATATAACTCATTTAATTCTTATCTACTTCACTAATCATAAGAGAAATTTCCCAGAGAACAGAATGATCCCTTCCTCAAAATGTTGTCAAGAGCAAGCAATCTAAGTACTGAAAACAAATCTTTGAGTTGATGATAATAATAGGCCAAAAATGACAGCCATTCAGGCAATTTCAAGAGCATTAAGAAACAGAAACGAGATAGCAAAGAACAAAGTGTGAATGGAAAACATCCAGGTAAAAGAGTGCTGCGTGGAAATTACTGAGGCTGAAAATATATCCATGTGCTAAGGAGATGGAGCATTTCAGGCTTTTCTGGGGCTGGAGGAAATCCGGATATGTTCATCAAACTAGTAATAGTAAAAATTGAAGGAAAGGGTACAGTGGTAATTAAGGGGCATATATTATAAAGGATCTAAGCACAGCCAAAATGATTAGCTTTGGAAAAGCATTACCAACTCTTTAGTAGTGAAAGGAAAGGGAAATAATTCATTTCTTTCTTTCTCTCTCTTTTTTTTTTGAGACAGGTTCTCACTATTTCACTCTCAGTACAGTGCCCTGGCGTCACAGTTCACAGCAACTTTGAACTCTTGGGCGTAAGCGATTCTCTTGCCTCAGACTCCCAAGTAGCTGGGACTACAGGTGCCCGCCACAACAACTGGCTATTTTTTTGTTGGAATTTTTCAGTGTTGCTTAGCTGGCCAGGACCAGGTTCGAACCCGCCAACCTTGGTGCATGTGGTTGGTGCGGTAACCACTATGTTACAGGCGCCAAGCCAAAATAATTTGTTTCTTTAACAATACATTTTTTAAATTTATTAAGCAGATATATTTATTAAAAATAATGCTAATATCTTGGGCACATTGATTCCAAGAGGGCTTTTGCAGCAGATTTTCATTTTAATTAACAGCTAAATAATAATGGTTTATTTATTTAAACTTACAGAGTTGCTGAATAATAGAAAAGAAAGGAAAAAGAAAGGAAATTCAGTAGAGACTGAAGCTGGTATCAATGTTCCCTAAGCATCTGTTTGGTCAGCAGCCTTGGACAAAGCTTGTCTCTAAAGGGTTAATCAGGGCCCAAAATAATTTTTGCACTGAGCTCCTGCACCTACCACGGTGGCAGAAGGTATGGGATTCAGAATAGAGCAGAACCCAATAGTTTATTAAACTGTTCAAATCGTTAAAAATGATTAAAAGCCATTCAAGATGTTTGTAAATGCTATTTCAATAGTGTTTGCCTCCAGTCATAGTTCTGTCTAGAGTTTTAGAGGATACCACCCATCACAGCAACCAAAATTCCTTGCATTGGGGATTTACATTCTACTTGGCACAAATAATCATTTAATTATTCAAAGCAATCATTCGATCAACTAGATGATGAAGAAAAGAGAGAGAGAGAGATGGAAGGGGTAAAGAAGGAGGAAGGCCCAGAGGAGGGGCAAAGGTAAAGAGAGGGAGGAAGGGAGCGGGAGAAAAGGAGGGAAGGCAACAGGGAGGGAGACAGGAAGGAAAGAAAGCGAGAGAAGACCAGGTAAGAAACATGATATTATGGAGAGTCATATAGCGGATGGTGAGCCAATGTTAAATAAGGTAGCCAGGACAGTCTTTAATGACAAGAAATTTGAATCAAGACCTGAGTGAAGAAAAAGGTTAGCTATATGAGAGCATCAATAGATATGTGAATATCTGATAGAAAAGAGCTCCAGGCAGAGGAAATGGCCAGTGCCAAGTTCCAAGGTGGGATTGCAGCTAAGGGATTAGAGCAAGAGCAGAGAGAGAGTTTAGGAAGGAAGAGAGAGGAAGAGTGGGGGCTTAGTTTCTGGAAGAGATTGTCGCCCAATTTAAGGTTTTTAGCATTCATTCTGAGAAAAATGGGGAGCTATTTGAGAGATTTGAATGTCCTGGCTACATGGGAACAATTATCTCATCAGGTGTGTTGAAAAGAGATTGTACAAAGGCAAAGACAAGCTGGAAGGTCAGTTTGGAGGCTGTTACAATAACACGGACTGGAAACTGTGATTGAGAACCACTTGGCAGCCAGGGGATGGTCAAAGGGGTAGGATTCTGAATACAGTTTCATTCTGAAGCTCCCAGGATTTGCTGAAAGTGTTGCTGTGAGGTATGAAACAAGTGGAAGAATCAAGAATGAATTGTAAGCCTGAGGTAACTTCTAAAGAGAAGATAAAAATGGAAGGTGTTCAAGTGGGAAGGAACTATCCTTAACAGGAAAACATCTTTGAGATCGTAGTCTGAAAGAGAAGAGGTCAGGCCATTTTAAGATAGTACAATGTTTTGAAGCAGCAACTGTGCAGAGCTTGATGTGGAAATGTAAACATTTCTCCACTACTTTCTGAATCCTCTCAACTTCCTCAACCGAACAGGAAGTATGAGGACATAAGTCCCCAATGGCGACCTCCACAGTTCTGGGTTAAACTTCATCAACACATGTAAAGTTTCTCTGGCTGCTCCCTCATGACGTGAAACTCATAAGAAACTATTTCTCTTCATTCATATAAACTAAACTCAATCCCTAGCCTCTGTGTCACAATTCAACTTTTTAAAGTTTAGAGTAAAGTAAGTCTAAGTAAAGAAATTTAATGTGAAGAAATAAAGTGGAGCCTCCACCTTCTAGACGAATTTCCAAATCTATGAATCTCCTTTTTAAAAATTATTGATCTCAGAATTGAAACAAATCTTCAGTAATACTTTAAGACTTGTATATTTTCATATATAAAAATAATTTATGAAATCAGAAAATAATACCTGGATTTTATAAAATTAAGAAATTTAATGCTGAAGTATCATTGAAGCTAACTTTCAAATATTGAGTATGTAATTTATCTCTGTGTTCATGTAATCACAATAAAACTTGAGTATCTATTATACTTTATTTGCTGTGTGAGGCACTTGGGTAAATGCTGACTATGAGAAGCCCAAGCTCTTCCTCCAGACAGTATTAGAACTAGTCCGAAGAACAACAAATTAGTACCAGAACAAAACATAAAACTGCAGCATTTGGAAGATTTGGGTAGCTTGAAAAGTGACTGAGAGGTCAAGAAAGGATTTTGAGAGAAAGAAACAGCTAAAACTTGAAGAACATTTAAAAACAACCAAGCTGACATTGTGAAGCAAACAAAACCCACCATGTGGTAGGGTCAATAAAACAAGTTCTTATGAATTTGAAAGAAGCTTCACATAAGCACATTTCAAGAAAGATAATTGGCAAGGGTTAGCAAGTCTAGCTGTAGAAATAAGCAGGCACAGTTCAAAAACGTGATTTTAATCTCAACTAAGACTGTGGGCTCTTGTGGAGGTACAATGAAATGCTTAAAAAATATAAACACACTAATTGCTTTTCTATTTTAAAAAAGGTTTCATTCTCATTTGTTAGGTTGATTTTAAGTAGTGAGTTTTTTTTGTTTTTGTTTTTGTTTTTTTTTTTGCAGTTTTTGGCTGGGGCTGGGTTTGAACCCATCACCTCTGGCATATGAGCCTGGTGCCCTACTCCTTTGAGCCAGAGGAGCCACCCAGTAGTGAGCTTTTTACTATATAATGTGGACTGTGGTTTTTGACTTCCTTTCAATTTTATGACCTTTGCTTCTCTTCACATTGCTTTTTAATAAATCAGACCAGATAAAATTCAATCTCATTTATTCTCTTGCCTAAACACATCCCTATCCCATATTGATTTTTGTTATTGTTGGGAATTCTTTGAGGGTACACAGAAGCAGGTTACAGTGATTGCTTTTATAACCAGTATCTATAAAATTTATTTCATATATATGAATCACTAGTAACATTTAGTATTATTTTGTAATTGTAAAATATTTGGATATATGTTATGTCTTCATTTGTATATATACTGTGCATATGTAGAGAGATATATACTGACATTGCTTTGTTTTATCCTTTCTTCTGAATTAATTGTATTTTTTATTCAGAGTACTGAAATATTTTGTGTATTTTCTGTCAAGTTTCGTTTTTTCTACATACTTGATTCAGTTTGCAGGTTTCTTGGGAGTAATATAATCTTTTGGTTTTGTGTAAATGGTAATGCCATCATTTTACTGTAACTCTTGAAGCACCAGTTATCATGGTGTCATCCTTGTTTCTACTCATAATTACTCTCCATGGGCATGGAGATACTGTCCCTTTGTCATCTGTGTAGTTGCAATGAGAAGTTAGCTGTACATCTATTTGTTACTCAATCATTTTGGAGGGACTTTTAAATTTTTTCCTCACTTTTTGTTCTGTGATATTACTTGTAAAGTGTTCACCTATAGATTTTTTTAAATTTATCTTCTCCTTCAAAATTTGAATCCATATGTTTCTTCCATTCTGAAAAACATTCAACCGTCATCATTTGGAATATTATCTTCGTCCAGTCATTCTCTTATAGATTTCTATAACCTACACATTTTATTTTGTATAGTCTATTTATTTTTATGATTTATTTCTGGATAACTTCCTCAGGTATATTTTGTAATCAACAAAATGTCTTTCTTTGTCAAGTTTACTCTTTAACCTACCCATTGAGTACAGTTATTACAATAATTCCACTTTTTATTCTAGCACTTTGATCTTCGTTACATAACTGACCATCTGTTGTGCATTCAGTTCTTTCCTTTCTTCTTCTTTCTATTCCTTCATCAATTTTTAACATCTTATATAGAACATATCTAAATAATTTTAGATTATTATTTCCAGATCTGGGATATAACTTTTTTTAATATTATGAATTTCTCAGTGTTGTTCCATTTTTCTCATGCTAAGTAATTATTTTTTCCTTATCATAGACATTCCGGAATGGGTAAATAGGTGTTGTCGGAGGTTATAGGCTGCAGATTATGAAATTCCATGTGTATGTACCATAAATACTTTGCAGCTAAACCACTCCTACCTGACTGGACACAAAGACTACATTACTGGTGAGAGGCGGAGCATAGACAACCCCAGACTCAGATCATGATATGATTATTGTAATAATCACCAGTAAACAATTTGGAAAATGTCACTAGTGGAAAAGAATGCACTAAGTGGTAAGATGTGTACGGTATTGCATAAATATGAAGAAAAGAGTGACAATAGAAATGGATCTGATTGCTACTTACCATTACTACTCTAGGATAATATTTCCCAACTAGGGGAAAGTCTACACTTTTTGACACCCCAAACCCAGGAAACATTTGGCAATGCCTGGAGACAACCTTGATTGTCATGAGAGGAGTAAGGATGCTACTGAGGTATATGTGATTCTGTAACTCACAAGATAGTGATAAAGATTAATCTAAAGTGCCAATAGGGCCACTACTGAAAAAAATGGTCAGATAATGAACAACTAAGTGTGAGTCCTAGGCAATTAAAGCTGAGTGTCAAAGTTAGAAGCTATCTTGTGTTATACTGTAATCTCGCTTCCTGTCCCTAAACTGAGTGGTTATAAATGGAAATAAGGTAATAAAGGTAATAGGCCCAAGCAAAGTCTATGCAGCTGAAAGTCCTGGAGATGAATGCTTCCCCCAATTTCCTAATTTATAAGTGAGATTGACATTTGGAATTTGGAATTTGAAGCAACCCCCACTTTGGCTTGTTTGTCTTCGGAGTAAATAAGTTGATGATAGAAAAAGCCAAGAAGAAGCTTCTAAAATTACTTTCCATCTCAGAAAATAATAGTAAATCATTGAAAACAAACACAAAAACAAACAAACCTATTTTATCCCATAATGAGCATGGTGTAATTTAGTGCCATCTCTAAAGATCTAATAGATGTGGTAGTGATAGTTTCTATCTAATTATACTTAATTCAATATTCTAAATCCTACAGAAAGTGGATATAACAAAGAAGACAGCTATCTTTCTGTGGGTTTCACCAAGTATTCAGTTCTATCTCAACTACTATATCAGATATGGAATCTTTGCTAGAGAAGATTAATATGATCCCAGGTGCTGATTTAGCAAATGTACTCTTTCCTGTCTCTATCAGAAAAGAGTATCAGAAATACTTCATAATCACATGACATAAAAATATGCATACACATATTTGTGTTACCTTCCCTGTCACTGTCACAATATAGTGATGCTCCAGCATATCATCCAGCATCATACTGATACATTACATCAATGATATTATGTTGATCAGACTACATGTGTAGCATGTTACCAGAACAAAGGATGTCATGATAAGACTGCTGCAAATATTCAGAGCCCGCAGAATTCATGGCAGTTTTAGGATTCTTATTGCTAAAGAGGAGGGGCAGGGAATTTGTTTCAAGTAGAAAAGAAATTCTTATATTTTCCACTTCCTGAACTGAAAAGGGAAGCAGAAAGCTTTATAGGCTTTTTCAGGTTCTTGGGGAGGCTACCTAAGGTGATGCTCTAGCTATACACTGGGTGACAAAACTACATATAGGAAGTGATTTGGGAAGGTTTCTGGCTTCAGTGCAAGCAAGTCCACATTACCACCACTAGACAAACTAGCGTGCTTTTGATGCTGGAGATGCCTATGAAGGGAAGAGATTCTATGATGATAGTGGCAAGTCCCAGGGTATGATTATAACACAGTTTTCGGGCAGAATTCTTGAGTTCTAGAGGAAGATCATCTTCAGCAAAGTATTATTCATTTTCTTTACTGGTGATTATTATAATAATTGTATCATGATCTGAGTCTGGGGTTGTCTGTGCTCCGCCTCACACAAGTAATGTTGTCTTTGTGTCCAGTCAGGTAGGCATGGTCTAGCCTTAAAAATCATCTTATCAAACGCTGTTGGTTGGTTTCAGTTGCCACTGGTGGGGATGTCTGGAAGCAGGCAGTAAGACAAGATGTTTAATAGGGATTGATGTCTGTTAAAGGAAAGGGGGAAAAAAAAACATGATTGATTGGAAAAACAGAACTATGATGGAGGTCTGACATAACTTCAGCCAACCCGAGGGATAAAGAGAGTCTATCTGCAGTGATAATTGCACATCAGAGTATCCTTCACTGGGACAAAATATCCAGGCCTGTATACCCCTAACCCTCTCTGTCAGCAGGTACAAGCTACCCTGGAGAAAGGTGCATCCTCTGTAAAATTGACTCTCTGTTCAAAGCAAGAAATATTACAAGGAAAAAAGAGGGACATGACATAGTGAAGAAGAGGTCACTTCTTCAAGAAAATATAACAATTCTTAATGTATATATTTAACAATGGATTGCCAAAACACACGAGGCAAAGCCCAATACATTTTAAGGAAAAAGAAATGAATTTACAATTATAGTTGAAAACCTCCATTTCCCTCAATAAGAAATGGACAAATGTAGCAGGCAGAAAATAAGTAAAGGCATAGTTAAACTCAGCAACACTGTCAGCCAATTGAATATCTGTTGGCTACTTCATCCAATGACAACAGAATACACATTCTTCTCAAGATCACATGATGTGTTCACCAAGGTAGATCACATCAGAGCTATAAAACATATTTTATCAAATTTAAAAGAATAGAAAGTATATAATATCTACATTTGGGCCACAATGGAATTAAACGAAAAGTCCTTTACAAAGAAGATAATTTGAAAAATACATAGCAATTAAACAACATATGGGTCAAAGAAGAAATGCCAAGAGAAATTTTAAAATATGTTGAACAAAACAACAACGAAAACACAAATTATCAAAATTTGTACATAAAACATTAAATAAATGTTTAAGAATTAAAATATGGCTGTTAAAAGGATTATTAAAATAGAATGATAATTATGAGGTATTTTATTTAAAAGATATATTAAACAGACTTCATTGAATATTGAATATACTTCATTTACTAAAATGGCAGTGTTCTGAAATTTCACGATGGGAATCATGATGAATCATTTAAGGGTCAGTCATAAGTCCCAAAGACCAGTAATAGTGACTTAAATAGAAAATTTATTTCTAGCTCATGCAAGAGATTAGACGTAGGAAGTTTGGGGGTAAAAAGTATCATTTTGCACACCCTTTACATATATGTTGTTATAAAAGAAGTTAAAGGACACATCTTAACTTTGCTTCCCAAAGTCCTTTGGGAAGCAGCTCATTCCAAGCGATTACTTCCTATTTCTAACCAATGGACTTTGTTCTAATTGTATATAATAATGGCCCAAAAAAACCCCATAATGATAATAGTATTACTCTATTTTAGGCTAGAACTAAGAAAAAATTAATTGAAAGGAAAAGTACATGAAGCAAATGCCATGTAAGGCAAGTTCCAGGAAATTGCCACTAGGCTACTTTTATTCATACTATTGACCCCAAATTTATCACATTTTAAGCTCTTGCAACAAAAAAGTTATGGAAATAAAAAATTTACTTTGAGCCATCATGTGCCCATCAGAAAACTGAGAATGATCAATGGTCAATGAATCAATGTTCAACCATTGATCTCTATCACACTTGCATGCACACATACACACACACAGAAAGAAAAACTTACAAAAATTGTTATGTACTAATTTTAAAAGTGAGATTTTTCACCGTAAGAAACTTTAGGAAAGAGTTAGTATAAATTATTCTTGCATCACTTAGGAAAAAAAAATCACTAAAGTGAAATTGAACTAAGACAACATGTAAGTAACACAAAACAGTGTGTCATAATGACTTTTTATTTTTTCTAATAATGTTCTGTTACCACCTGACTACAAGCACTTTTTGTAGTTCCAAAGTTTCAGAAAATACACATTTGTAGATAGAAGAAAGTAGATGTCCTCACAGATATTTCATTTCATTATCTTAATCATATTGGATGGTATCTAAGAAAGTATACTTCCTTTATAATTTGATAAGGTGAAAAGTCTATGTTTACTGAGAATTGCTCCTGATTCCACTCATCCTAAGAAAAATATTCTGTGATGCAGGAAAATATTTTACATTGCTTTGAGTTAAATTATAGCCATATGCATTGTACACATCTAAGAATATACATATGTACATTACATTATTTATTACATTACATATGCAATTAAATGTATTTCAAAAATGAAATAAATACATTTCCATAAATCATGTTTGAATACTGTATTTGCTGTAAGCCTATGACTCCCTGTAACTACAATGTTATCTTCATTTTTTCAGAGTTAGTCTTCTTGGAAAAGATGAATTTCATCAGTATTTCTGATATTACTATCATTCCCTATTTCCAAATTTGCAGTCTTACCTACTTCCTTCGATCACACTGAATCAGCTCTCACTAATTGACCATCAGTAACCAATCTATCTGCTACTTTTTCAGATGTTATTATGCAGGATATCTGTGTAGCATTTCATACTATTGACCATTGCTTCTACTCATTTGTTCTTGAGATCCTAGTATTGCCCTTAAAACTGTTAATATAATTCCTAGTTAATTTGATTCCCCAAAGTTTCAGGTCCTTAGATTAAAATCCTTGAGATCATTCCAGGTTCTCTTTCTTACATCCTACTTGTAAGCCATCAGTAAATCTCATTGGTTCCACCCTCTCTTTTCACTATTTCTGCTTTAATTGCTCTTGTCCATGCAACACCACCTCTCACCTGGTTTTTATCAGGGACCTACAATCTGGTTCCTTTTCTTCATTCTTTCAGTTCTGATACTCAACACTGAGTAAATCTTTTAAAAAATTCATCAGGTCATGGCACTCCCCTTCTCAAAGTCCTGGAATGATTCCCAAATTCACTCTGAGTCTATGCCAGAGTCTGTACAATGATGTACAGAGCTCTACGGCATATGTTCCCTTGCTCCTATTATCTCCCTAACCCTTACTTCCAAACATTCTTTTCTCATTTTCAGTGGGCCAACAAGCCTACTTGCTATATTTCAAAAATTGTTTTAGATGAGCATATTAGAAAACATATTTTGATTGCCTAGGGAAAAGAAACTGAATGACCTGCCAAACCACAGTGGCTTCAGGAATGACCAGAACAAATCTTCAATACTACTGGTAGTCTTTCTTTCAACACTCTTTCTGTTTCCACTTTGGCTTTATTTTCTCGAACTGCTTTTCTCTACTATGCAGAAAATATAACCTTCTGGCAGTCTTAGACTGAGACCTTTCCAAGTTTAGCACTAATGTGAAAAATTCACAAAAGACCTTTGACTAGTTTTACTTGAAGAACAATAAGAAAGAGAGATATTATTGCAAGTCCGACTCTGACATTTACTAAGCATGTGACTTGGGAAAGTCACTTAGTTCTGCTGGACTTTATTATTCACAGAAGTGATTAGGGATAATATTACAGTGCCTATCCAATATGATTGTTAGGGGTTCAGTGTGTTAATAGGTGTTTAGAAACTCTTATCAATGAACTGTACTCAGGACAAGCATGATTATTCCACTCCTACTAGACATTTGGAGTAAGAGAGGGGTAGTTCCCCAAATTAAGAGAATGTTAATGTCCCCAATTGGAAAAAGTACAAGATAAAGAAAACAAATTGGCTACTATTAGGAGAAAAGTTAGATATGAAACATGTGGCTCTCCAGTTTCCCCAGTACCATTTATTTCCTAGGGTTTTTTCCCCCAGTGTATGTTTTTGTCTGCCTTGTCAAAGATCACATGGCAATGTGAGGATAGTTTCATACCTGGGTCCTCTATTCTGGGCCATAGGTTTATGTCTTTGTCTCTGTGTCAGCACCATGCTTTTGATTACTATAGCCTTGTGGTACATCTTGTTGACATCTATACGAGGTAAAGTGACACCTCCTTATTTGTTCTTATTATCTAAGGTTACATTGGTTTTTCTGGGTCTTTTGTGGTTCAATCTGAACTATATACATATTTTTCCAGATATGTAAAAACTAATGTTGGTATTTTAATGGAAATTACATTGAATCTACAAATCACTTTGGTTAGTATAGATATTTTACCAATGTCGATTCTGCCAATCCATGCATATGATATGTTTTCCTATCTGTTTACATTCTCTGCAGTTCTCTTCCTCAGAGTTTCTTATTGATCTCTACAGAGGGTTTTCACTTCCTTTGTTATATATGTTACTAAGTATTTTATTTTCTTTGTTGATATAATGAAAGATATTACGTCTTTGAATTGATCCTCTGTTTAACTGTTATTGGCATATATGGAAGCTACCGATTGTATACATTGCTTTTGTAACCTGAGACTTTACTAAATTTGTTTATCAATTACAGGAGTCTTTTGGTTGATTCATTGGACATTTCTAGATATACGATCATGTTATCAGCCCAAAGTGACAGTTTAAGCCCTTCTTTTCCCATTTAGATTACCTTGATTTCCTTCTCTTGCTCGGCTAAGACTTCCAGCACTATGTTAAATGGAAGTGGTGATAGCCAGCAACCTTGTTGGTTCCAGTTCTAAGGATGAATGTTTTCAACTTTTCTCTCTTCAGTATGATGTTCATGGTGGGTTGGTCATATATGGATTTTATAATTTTGAGAGGTGTTCCATCTATGCTTACTTTGTTCTGTGTTCTTATCATAAAGGGGTGCTGATTTTGTCAGATGCTTTTTTCTTCATCTATTTTTTTTTATAATTTTATTGAATCATAATTCTGTACATTGGTGCAATCATAGGGCACGATTCATATGCATTCAGAAATGTTTTCATCGTACTGTTACAGGTAGCCTTCATGGCATTTTCTTGATCATTATATAAAGACATTGATACTCTACATTTAATAAGTTTCCCCAGTACCCTGCTAAGATGCACCATAGGTGTGATCCCACCAATTGCCCTCCCGCCACCCATACGCCCCCCTCCCCGCCCCTCCCTTTCCCTGTATTCCTATGCTATAATTGGGTTTTAGCCTTCATATGAAAGCTATAAATTAGCTTCATATTAGGGCTGAGTACATTGAATACTTTTTCTATTGAGATGATCATCTAGGCTTTGTTTTTGTTTCTATTCATGATGTGCAGCTGAACTGGATTGCCAAGATTTTGTTGAGAATTTTTGTATCTATATTCACAAGGGATATTGATCTGTAGTTTTCTTTTTTGTTGTGTCCTTTTTTGGTTTCACAGAACGAGTTGGGAAGGATTACTTCCTTCTCAACATTATGGAATAATTTCTGCAGTATAGGTTCAAATTCTTTGTTGTAGGTTTGGTAAAATTCATTTTTGAAACCCTGTGGTCTGGGACTTTTTTTCTTGGAAGATTTTTTCCTGCTGCTTCACTTTTGATACTTAACTGGTATGGTAAGGAGTTCTATATATTCCTCATTGAACCTAGGCAGGTTGTGTGTTTCCAAGAATTTGTTAATTTCTCCAAGTTTTCAATTTTATGAACATAGAGATTTTTATAGTATTTAGAGTAATGTTTTGTGTTTCCTCAATATCAATTGTGATTTCTCCTTTTTCATTTTTAATTGATCTTTTTAGAGTCCTTCTTTTCTGTGGCTGGTTAATTTAGCAATAGGCCTGTCAATTTGATTTATCTTTTCAAAGAACAAACTCCATTTTTTTCATTAATCTTCTGTATGATTGTTTTCTTATAGATTTCATTTAATTATACCCTGATCTTAGTTATTTCTTTTCTTCTGCTGTATTTGGGATTGGTTTTTTCTTCCTTTTACAGTTTCTTGAGAGGACTGATTAGATTGTTTATCTGTGATATCTCTGCCTTTTTAATGTGGGCATTTAAGGCTATGAGATCCTTTCAGGACTACTTTTGCAGTAACCCACAAATTTTGAGACCTTGTGTCCCTGTTATCTTTTAGTTCAAAGAATCTTCTGATTTCCATCTTTATCTCCTCCTTGACGCAACTATAATTCTAGCAATAGGTTGTTTAATTTTCATGATTGTGCAGAGAGGAGTGTTTCTGTTAGGATTAATTTTTAGTTTTATTATAGTGTGGTCTGTGAAAATACATGATACAGTTTCTATATTTTTTATCTGTTGAGATGTGTTTTATGTCCTGGGATGTGATCAGTCTTAGAGAATGTTTCATGAGCTGATGAGAAGAACATATTTTCCGTAGTTTTGGAGTAGACTGTTCTGTAAATGGATGTTAGTTCCATTTGTTCTAGGATTCTGTTTAAGTCCATTTTAGTTGCTATTTTTGGTTTTGCTTATTTTCTATTTGGAGGACCTTTCTAGTTCTGTCAGTGAAGCGTTTAAATACCCCAAAATTATGATAATGCTGCTTATCATTTTGTTTAAATCGAGCAGTATTTGCTTTTCCAATGTAGGTGGCCCTGTATTTAGGTGCATAGACATAAAGGATTATTAAGACGTCTTGTTGCATTGCTCCTTTCACCGTTATATCCCGAACCATCTTTCTCTTTCTTCACTTTTGTTGATTTAAATTCTATGTTATCTGATATGAGAACAGCTATACCAACTTTCTTTTAGTTTTCATTGGTATGGAATATTGTTTTTCATTCTTTTACTTGAGTCTAAATGAGTCTTTGAGGGTTTGATATGTTCCTGGTGATAACAGATACTTAGCTTGTATTTGTTTGCATATTGGTTTTTGTTTAAATCGAGCAGTATTTGCTTTTCATTCAACCAGCCTGTGTCTCTTGACTAGGAAGTTCTAGCCATTCACTTTTTTTTTTTTACAGTTTTTGGCCAGGGCTACCCGCCACCTGCAGCTTATAGGGCTGGTGCCCCACTCCTTTGAGCCACAGACGCTGCTCTACCATTCACTTTTATTGAAAGAATTGGGAAATGGGGTGGTTTTCTGTTCATCCTGATGAGTAAGTAGACCCTTATTGCTTTGTTTTACTTCCTAAATCATTGTGGTAACTGAGGTCTCACCTTTAGCTTTTGGATGATTTTACACTGATGGCTTCAATTGTGTTGATCAGTGTATAATGTTGGTCTCAGTACTTCTTGCTAGGGGTATTTCAAATATTTAAATAATCTTAACAGCAAAATAGTGCTGGTTTAACAATATTAAAATATTTTTACCTTGTTAGCATTTTTATATGGAAATAATGTGGAAAAACTAAAAAATAGTTAAATATCTGTGCAAAGGAAAATGTTACTAAAGTGAGCACATTGTGGGCTATTACTACAGAGTCCTGGGAAGCCTGAACTAAAGGAGTGAGATTACTTAACAAATGCCTGTTCAAATACTTACATATGTCAGCATACTGCAAGGTAAAAAAGAGAACTGATGATTTCTCAGCCGTCGGATTTTATAGTTAACTGATAAGAATGGTTCTGGAGCTCTCGTTTTGCCTGCAGTGAAAGTAAATTTGCACTAACCCAAATAAGGTGCAATACTAAGAAAAATATTTTGGCTTACAAAGCTCTGCCATTTGCCAAAAACATATCATTCTAGCTTTAGAATTCAAACATTTAGCACTATTATGTAGTATCCATTACATAATAGTGTGTTTGAATATATCACAGCATGTTTAAATATAAGATTGTTTGAATTTGATTCAATTTGTGGTTCCACAATCAAAGGCATATCACCAAGGGATTATACATGGTTAAAATCTGAAGTAGCCAGACATCACCAAGAGATTTAATTCAAATATTGAACATGGAATTGTGGTTTCATAGCATACACCAAGACATGTGGTTTGATACCATTTAAAATATATATATAAATTTCAGATTTTTAAGAAGTTCATAAAGAAGTTCATTATGGTTTTACTAGACTCCCTTACACTGAGTACAGAAAATAAACACAGGAAAAGTAAGGTTATGATTTCATTGGAAGTATGCACTCGCTAAAAGCTAAGCTAATTTCTGACATGACTAAAAGGAGTTCTATATATTTTCAGTAATACTACTTGTATGTGCTTCTACATGTGATATACATGTGTGAATGTCCTTTCACACCTGCTTAAGTATGTATTTAAAACCTTTAAGGTGCTAAAGGCTTCTACTGAGTTAGTCATAAATACCTGTGTGTCAACTTCTTGTGACTCACTGCACATATTATTTTCCAGATGGATGCAATTAGATATTCACCCTGGAGTATAAAAGGTTTTACCATGAATATTATATGCTTAAGAATAATAATAGCAATCCTGTATTGCATATGTGTCTTTAAAAATAATAGTGAAAAATTTAAATGAGTTATTATTATATTTTTATTTCTGCAGAAACTCGACTCATATCTATTCCCTCTTCTAAACTCTAAGTTCCATACTATCAATATTGGTTTTTTCCCCCTATTTTATTCTGATCTTAGAGCACAATTTCTTACTCAATAAATATCTGGTGATTGAATGTCATTTTATGAAATAGTTAATTAATTTATGATTCAGAAATTTAAAAGCTTGATCATGGACCTACAGGAAATCAGTGAATAATTTGGGATTCAAATCCCAACAAATCTGACCCTAGAATTAATAATACCTACACATCTCCTGCATAAACTTTAAGAACAAAAGTGGTAATATATATGTATATATATAAATTTGATAATTTTATTATTTCAAAGTGGTAATTCTGTAATATTTAGTACATTTACAATATTGTATAAGTATCAATACTATCTAGTTCCAGAAAAATTTTATCAAATGAAAGGAAATACCTTTCTATTAAGTAGTAATGCCCAATTCCCCCTTCCTTTAAGTCTCTGACAGCTAATAATTTGCTCTCTATTTCAATGAATATCTCTATTCTTGCTTGTTTCACTTAGAATGATGCAATGTTCATTCATTATGTAGGGTTAATATTATATTTTATTTATTTTAAAAGCTGAATAATATTTCACTGCAAGGATATATCACATTTAATATAGCCACTCATTTGTTGATGGGCATTTGGGTTGATTCCACCTTTAAGTTTTTGTGTATGGTGTTGTGACTGACAATATTTGTTGTTCTACAAATTTTAATTTGAAAATGTTTTCAATTCTACTGGGTATATACTTAGAATAAGAATTTCTGGGTCATATTGTAATTGCATGTTTAATGTACTTATTAATGGCTAAATACCATTAAGAATTAAGTTAGACAAATTCTTAAAATCATACTTTGAATTAAGTAAAGTAGAGAGGAGTGCTAATGTTAGGAAAAGCTATTTCAGAAGTGGTGGAAGAAGAATCAAGCTCGGATTTACTGAAATGTGCGTATAATAAGGAAAACAATATGAAGAGTTTTTAGCAAGTTCAGCTGTTAATGGGAATATTAGCCATTATATATAAGTAAGAAAAGGATATGGAATCAAAGAGGATTTTGAGAGAGAAATTTGAATATATTTACATATTTGTGAAAAGGATTCAACTGAGAGCAAATGAAAATTTCCCCATGGATTTGGAGAAGATAGGTCTAAAGCATGGTAGAGAAATTATATTTAGATAGGATAAAGAAAATTACTGCATATATAACAATGAGAAAAGTAATGGCAGGTAAGATTTTAGTAACATTATAGTTTTGCAGTGGTAAGTCAAGAGCAATTGCTTTGATTTTCTCTGGCAAACAATGAAAAATTATTTGCTCAGTGTTGAAAGAGTTAAAACATTGAGAAGGAGAAGTCCCAGGATAGGAACCAGTCTCTGGGAAATCTCTGGAAGTAGATGAGTCAAGGTGGAGGTCATGCAATCTGACACAACTCAATCACACTAACAAGAAAATTTCCCAATACCTCAGATAAATTTTCATTTTTATGTATAGTAAATCTCAAAAATACTCAAAGTGTTTTACATGAGTGCTTTACCCTTAACATCTTTCTCTTCTTTTCTTCCTCTATTGGGAATGCATTATCTTAGAGTCTTTGCCTCTCTCTGTTCATTTTTGAAAGCATTCTGACATCTTAGTCTTCAGGAATTTTAAATGTGGGAATTTTTTAAATGTGGGAATTTTTTTCCTTGTTTTCCTGTGTGTTTAACTGATCAATAATATGCTCCATAACAAATATTATATTCCTCTCTAATGATTTTTCTTTTTTTCATTATATAGCAGAAGCCTTCCCTAGCTTTTCAAGCTTGAGGATATCAGAAAGAAACCAAGAATGTGTGTAATATTTGACATGAGCAGCTCCCAAAGGAACATTTAGCTAATTTTAAAGCAAATTAAATATACCTCTATACCTACATCTACTCTTTTTCATATTGGTCTTGATAGTTCAAATAAATTTGACTTACATTTTACATGTTAACTATGGTGCTAAATATCTTCTATAGAAATAAATCTGTATTTGATTTACACTGTCTTATTCTTAAAATCCAGAGAGAAAGAATTTTAAAATTCTTTAGAAGACCCAATCTTTACAATATGCTGAAATTTTAAAAAGTAGAAACTGCATTCAGTTTGTGTTAATTACCAACACAATATAACTAATGTGGTTATTTTATATAGGAAATAAATTACTCTATTAACAATATGCCACATTATAGTATTTGGCAATAATGTTTGAAGGTCAAAATATAAAACTACTTCAAGCCTTATTTTAAAGAACAAATTTTATTATAATATGTATATAATTAAGCTATACAAAATAATAGAAAAAAATGCTATGAATTACTCAATAATGTTACTTTTCCAAAGTGCTTTTCATATGTTAACTCAAAGTTTAATATAACATTCCATTTGGCATGATTTGTTTTTTGGAATTATCTTTTGTATTTAATTATAAGTATTAGCTACTTATTTTTGAGACTTTGGGAAAAAAATAATAAGATAATTGATGACTCCATACTGATCCTCAGAGTCAAAGCATTCTGTAATACACATACTCTTATTTGACAATGTGAATGTTACTTTCTTTGCATTACTATTATTACTATCGCTTAATACTTCGTTGCAACAATGTCTGATTTCTTTTCTGAAAGCATTTATCTTCGCATTCTTTGCAACGTTTTGTTTCTAGTCCTTACCTTTAAGCCTTTTTAATTTCTGAAGCCAAAAGGTGGAAACCTAATAAACACATGTATATGTAAAAGTAAAAAATATATAATATAATATTCCACATTTGTAGGGAGAATAGTGGATTCTTTTCCATATCTGTATAAAGCACAGGCATAGAATTTATAAGCATCTATTAATAGAGCTTTTTAGTGTTTAAAAGATGTTCTGATAGGTACTAATTTATATCTATAAAAGAATTTCCTTACTATTAGGGTAATATTATGGTAATAATTTATCTATCACTTATTTATCATGTTTTCATTCCTAAATTAATCTAATTTGATATATTATGTTTCTAGAATTTTAAAAAGGCAAAATATAATTACTATACATGAAATTAAGACTTTAGTCAACAAATTAATATTTTGCATCTATTATGATGAGAAAGTTCTGGAACAACAATTCCAGTCTCGTATTTATATACACTCTATTCCATAACCCAAAATTTGGAGTAGCAGAAGAGTGTCAGATTTTTCTTTCTCTTCCAAAAATGAATCTACTCTGTTATCAAACCATTAATTAAACACATATCAGAACAATTTATAGTATACTATGTTGATATTGTTATGCAAAGTGTAATTAGACATAGTCCATGTCCTCAGAATCTCACAGTCTAATAAATAACATCTATTTCTTGTAGATCTATTGTCTTCTGTGCCATATACAGAAGAAAAAAAATCTCAAAACTGGACTAGAATTTCTTTCTAACTACTAAGTTACCTTAAAGTTGCTTAGTACTTGCATTCTTTGTCAAAATATCATGTCAAGAATTATTACTTCCCATTGTAAGTAAGAGAAGAAATTTTTGGAGTGCTTAAGAAAATTAACTAAGGGCAAAATACCAGTAAGGAAATGTCTACAATTACAAAACAAGTCTTAATGGTAAAGATAAAATCATCAAATGCCATCAAATATTAGCTGCCTATAAACATTAGAAACGTGTTACAAAACCATCAGTATCAGCTTCTCTCCATTTCTGGCTCGAACAACCCTACTCCTTAGCTGAGCTTCTAGTCTAAAACTACTACTAATTAATTTCAAATCTCCAGCACAGCTCACATTGTCACACACATATTTGATCCAGGCAAGGAGCATAGTCAGCTCTACATAAATGTTCATAAAATAAACACAATTTAGTATTACGTTTCAGAAACTTGAAGATCTGACGGCCAACTTTGGCTTAGATGCTGTTCTTATTCTCACAGCAAAGTATCTGCGATCACAAAAGACTGGCAAATGTTATAAAAACGTTCAAAAATATCAATAATCTGTCCTCTTAAAGTACAGATAGCCCTAAGATGCCCTGTTTCCTCTCGTAGCCAAAGAGATTACAAACCACAGAGATTGGATTGAATTTGCCTTGCAGAGTTTGTTTATATAGGGAAAATTTATTCAAGACATGGAACTGGTCTTGGCACTTGAATGAGAGGCAGAAATATTTCCCCCGTGTTCTGATCATGAACGGCATTTCACACATGAATGCTCATCCAAAATCACACAATGGGCCAGATCTCTCAGAATCCCTTGGAATTCACAAAACCCTATGTGTGTATATATGATAAGTTCAGAGAGTTGGAACAGACAAAGTCCTTTTATGCAGAGTAGTAAATCTACACTGGCGTGAGTGAAATGTTTTATCAGCTGGGATTTTTATCTATGTAATCTCTTTCACCATTTATATAGCAATACAGACTCAGAAAACTCAAGAATTTTAATATCTGGGAAAACCATCCCCATGTAGGTATAAAATTAATACTGAGTAAGGCAAAAGAAAATAGAGATGGGGAGTATATGTTAAGCCTCAGCATCATTTAGATTCCAAACTGCGTTCTCAATATGATGATTTCTTATATGTGTGAAAAATAACTCCGCAAGCATTTTAAAAGCTTTAATTATAATTAAAGATAATAATATCTAGTAAATACATTATAATATTGTTTTAATGGTGTCATTGTTTAAACAGTCTTTGGGCCCAAGTATTTTAGGGATTAGATGTTCTCTCAGGTAGACTAATGAAAAGCATATCTTAACTGAAGACATTTTACATGTAATATATAATAAATATGTCTCCCTTCTCTGAAGGAGCAGAGTAAATGTAATTCTGTCTGTTGCATCTGTGGGTGTGTTGCTCTGTGGTCACTCTGTAAGTCCAAGAGGAAACCTGCTGCTTGCCTGTAGTAGTGAATACCTCATTCAGAGAGCTTGAGTTTGCATAGATGTTCCCTGAAGGCGTTTCACACAAACAGAAGGCATCTTCCATGAAAATATTTTATCCTTTAAAGTAGGATAGCTCAAGCAGCTAAGGTGCCAGCCACATACAGAAGAGCTGGCAAGTTCGAATCCAGCCTAGGCCTGCCAAACAACAATGACAACTACAACCAAAAAATAGCCGGGCATTGTGGCAGGTGCCTGTAGTCCCAGCTACTGGGAGACTGAGGCAAGAGAATCGCTTAAGCCCAGGTGTTGGAGGTTGCTGTGAGCTGTGATGTCACAGCGCTCTACCCAGGGCGACAGCTTGAGGCTCTGTCTCAAGAAAAAAAAATAGAAAAAGAACAGAAAAGAAAGTACAATAGCACAAAACAATTTGGGGAATTTTAGCTGTATATAAGCTATAAAAATCTGCACAAACTGCCAGCAGGTATGGCCTCACTGATGTATCTGTTGCCTTACTTTCCAGGCACCTGGGGTTAACATCCCCACCTAGTTCGAAAACTTGTACAATAGCTGTTGTATGGCACTGTCCATTAAAAATGTTACAGGAAATAATAAGTAATTAGGTGCTGTTTCATTCACTGGTAAGAAATACTAGAACCAACTGACAGAACTGTTCCCCCCCTAGAAGTCGCCTAATCAAATGTTTTCTTTTCATATATTTATCTTTGGGGCATAGAACTTTGTTCCTTAAAATCAATGGTATGGTTGGCTACAACAAAGAAGGCTAAAATTGATTAACTATAAATGAACTTAGAAAAACAAATAACACTCATTGATTGAAATAAAAGAGTATGGATTTCTTGACATTGGAAATATATACAATCAGTGCTTGTAATGGCAAATTTAGGAATCTTTCTTTTGTCAAACAAATACTACAGAACAACTTACATTCTTTTTTAATTTAAAAAGTTGGTTTTGTGTCTGAGGACACTGATCTTATGACCAATCCCAGAGTTTTGCTCATTAATCATGGGATTTTGTCTGATTCCCTTCATGGACTAGTTTTTGACATGGTTTCCATCTGGGTTTTTAATCTGGGTAATGCATCAGTTTCATTTTTCTAGACTCTGACCAAGCTTTCTTCCTTGCCATATCTAGTTTATCAGGATCAGTTATTTTTAACCAATGACAACTTTCTTCCAAGGGGCATTTGGCACTATCTGGGTATAATTTTGGTTGCGACACTGGAAGAGTATTACTGGCATCTAGTGTCTGGAGGCCGCAGAAGCTTTTAAACATCCTCCAGTGCAAGAGGCATCCCCCCAACAAAAATTATCCAGCACAAACTACCAAGAGAGCCAGAGCTGCAAAACCTAGATCTAGACTTAAATTTCCCTATTTCCCTTCTAAAATGGTTGGTAACTAAGAGTATGTTTATAATAACATTATAAGATGGGAAGGATAATGCCTATGCTTTTCCATTTTTAAAACTAATATGCTATAGAAAATCAAGCTTTATAAAAAGTATATACATATATATATAATTTCTTTCTTTCTTTTTTTTTTTTTTTTTTGCAGCTTTTGACCAGGGCTGGGTTTGAACTTGCCACCTCCAGCATATAGGGCCAGTGCCCTACTCCTTTGAGCCACAGGCACCACCCTATATGAAGGTATATTTTTGTTTAATTTGAATGATATTGACATTTACAAGGATAGGGACAAGTACAAGAACAATTGTGAAGTTGAAAGTTTTTCAAAATTAACACATGTAGGTAACAAGCACCTAGGTCAAGAAACTGAGTATTACCAAGACCAGAGGAATGTCTTTCTGAATTAAATATTCTACCCTAGACTCAGGAAAGAGTCTAGACTGTAATACCTAACTACCTCTTATGTAATGTTTTTCTACCAATTTCAATGGAAAGTTGAAAAAGAAATGTATGTTTCTTTAGCACCATCTTCACTCAGAAAACATATTTTTAGTGAGGTTGAAGATTGATTAGAAAGAAAGATAGTGACAACAGGCAAACATAATTTAAAAGACTATCTAACCACTATTTTTTTTCAAACATAACCAAGCCAATATGTATTTAACAGTACTTATGGGTTTTGTATCACCATAAATTGTACTGTAGTATAAAGGTACACTGTACTGATTTAATTCTTAAAAAGCATTTGTGAATTTATCATTTTGATAGATGATAGATTTCTCTGCACAAAAAAAGTTCTAATAGAGCCCTATTTTTTTTTTTTGCAATATTTAAGCTGTCTTATGATTACATTATATTCCATGATACTATTACCTGAAAACCATGGCCAGTTACATGCATTGAATTTTGATTTATTAAGTAAGAAGTTTTCAGACTATACATGATATATAATCCATTTTTAAAACAAATATGAAGCACCTATAGTACAAATAAATAAAGATATAATTACCTAAATATAGATGAACTTATGAGAGAATTCATTTTTCCAAATAAATTCATGAAACGATGAGGGAGAAAAAAGAAATGAAGTAGTATAGGAGAAGGCAGTCTTAGCACTTTCAAAAATAACTGAACAAGTTTAAGTATAAAATGCTAAAAATAATTCATCAAAAGTTGATCTGTAGCCAAAAGGGATATCCCAATAGAAACTGAATGTAGCTTACGGGGGAAGACCTGGAAATCTTTCAAAACTCTCTCCTTAGACCTACTGGTTAACCGGTTAGAGGTTGTTTCAAGTTCCATAGAGAAGGGAAATAGGATCCTGATACAAGAAACCACCACACTCTACCTCCATGTTTAGTTTTATTTTAGTAAGAATGTTATGTGTATAAGTATCTATTCTCATTGAGAATATGGTTTTAAAGAGTATGAAGCTGCAACTTGTGGTTTTAGCCGAGCGAGATTACAGAAATGGTATCTCAGGTCTCTTATTCCATTACTCTAGAATTCATGTAGAACACAAATATAAGAGGACATTGCAGGCCAGTATTTGCTGCAGTGTATTTGTACGAATGCCAACTAAACGTTGGAAAAAGAATACTTTGGTAAGATCTGTTTGGGAACATTGGGTTAAGAGAAATTAAACAGATTGTTTTACTGTAGAGCTCTCGTAGATGTAATAAGATGTAATAAACTGGTTAAGGAAATATAAATGAAAACTTTCTGGTTGTATTTTGAAGAAGAAGATAAGAGGAGATGGTCCTTGTGCTGACATAACAAGAATTTGAAGGCATAGGATCTAGCCGCAAAGGCATTGAGCTGTGCTGTGCTGAAAAGCAGCAGCATCCTTTCATAGGGTGTGTAGCTGTTAATAGGTACTGAGAAGACAAGAGGATAAGGCAGCCGGTTGGTTTGGCTTCCTGGCTTCTGGCAAATACCTTAATGCAAATGAGCTGCCAAGACCACTGACCTGGGTGTGGCACCTGGAGAAATCAAGGGAGTCAGGAGACATCTATCTCTTCTCTATAGCCCTCTCCTTTTCTTTGGCCCTTTCTTGTTTATTAATTGCTTCAGGAGGAAGCCAAAATCAAAAACAAGAAAGTTGGGGGCTTGCCAAAGACTCCTCAGAGATTTAAATTGCAAATTTCTGTGGTTGTATGGATTACTTATTTCAAAGAAATAGGGAATGTATGCAGTACTTTATGTACTTTTCAACAATTGAGTTTCTTTATTGACCATGTATGTCAAGCAGTCCGTAGAGCACACTTTGCTTAATAATAGCAAAATATAGTCAAAGAATGTATAAAAGAGAGTGTTGCAGGAGCACAGAAGACTATTACTGAGGCAGGGATGAGGTGGCCAGAAAAAGCATGTGGAGGCTAATCTTCTTCATAGGACTTACCAACTATTAATAAAAAGGGTGCGGTAGGGAGAGAAAGTTGGGAAAGTGCTTGACCAGTAACATAGTTCTTTCTGTATTTTATTTTATTTTTTCTTTTTAGAGACAATCTCACTTTATCGCCCTCGGCAGAGTGCCGTGGTGTCACACAGCTCACAGCAACCTCCAACTCCTGGGCTTAGGTGATTCTCTTGCCTCAGCCTCCCGTGTAGCTGGGACTACAGGCGCCTGCCACAACACCCGGCTATTTTTTTGTTGCAGTTTAGCCGGAGCCAGGATTGAACCAGCCCCCCTTGGTATATGGGGCCAGAGCCCTACTCGCTTAGCCACAGGCAACACCCAGTTCCTTCTGTTTAAATACATGTAATTTACACTTCAGAATATTTCCGTTCTTCTTTTAATTTTTTGATTGATTTTACCTTCACATTATGATTCTGTTTTTGCACTTGGCCCAGACGTACTAAGACGAAACTTTTAAATTTTATTTGCAAGGTAGTTAAACATCAATTAAAGCATCACACAGCACTGCCATGTTCACAGATTATTGCAACTGATTTTCTGTTATTTTGAGATGAGTCTTTAACTCAACTATCAAACCTGCCATTCAAATTTTGACATTTATAGCATATACTAGAATATAACTTTTTCTCTGTATAAGAACCATTTACCAAAAGAATATCTATTTTAAATTATTTAAACATTAGTAAAGTCTATTTATATTTATATAATAAATTATATAATTTATATAATATCTAGTTATATTCTAGCATATGCTGTAAAGGCCTGAAGTTATATTTCTCAATTTCTTCAACTGAGTCTCAATTTCTTCAACTGCTTTGAAGTTATATTCAGGCCTTTACAGCATATACTAGAATATAACTTTTTCTCTGTATAAGAACCATTTACCAAAAGAATATCTATTTTAAATTATTTAAACATTAGTAAAGTCTATTTATAAGTGGGGGTGGCATGGTGGTTTACTGAGGTATTGGAGAGAAGTTAAAGTAGAATGATGAAATATTCTCTGGAAGTTGCTAATTATACAAACAGTCTGAATGATTATTAAAACTTATGGAGAATGAGTTAAATATTTTTACAGCTGTATATTTTTGGCCATGAGTGCTTGCACACACAGAGATGGTGATTTGCTCTCAGTATGTGTTAAGCACTCTAAATACCAGTGTGGTAAGGCTGAGACATCAACAGCACATCCAGCTTTCACTCTCTAGCATAGAGCTCATGCACAATGGAACAACTCTAGGGCTTCACTAATTAACACAAATCAGTCCTTGAAAACCAATATAATGAGCCCCTCCTACATCGTCTACACTTAAAATAGAAACCGAATCCCATGAAGAAAATGATTTTGGCTATCAGGGTGTTTAATCAGATCATAATCCCTGAGATAACGCATGGATCTTCTTGAAGCAGAAGCCACACGTTACAGATAATTTCTGATTGCCTTGATGCCTTTTACTTATTAAAGAAGAATGATTTGGACTTCAAGGAGACAAACTAGTGTAGAAGACACATGCATATTTATAGAGCTTCTACACAGCAAGGTCAGACTCAAATTCCTAGCAACATGAAACTTTTCAATATTCGTATAACTTTCATCTTACCATTTCCTTTAGGACAATTTACTTATTCAAGAAGTATTTATTGAATGCTGATTGCTTCCCTGGTCTTTTGCTGATTTGTATAGTAGTAAGTTCCAGCCTTCCCTGATCACATTCATGGAGACTAGTTGATAAGACAAATATTATAACACTTTAAAATAAGTACATAATTACAAGTTATGATTAGTGACAGTAAAGACATGTGTAAAGTCTGAACTTGGTGGCTCATGGCACAATCCTAGCACTTTAGGAGACCAAAACAGAAGGCTCACTGGAGACCAGAGTTTGAGACCCTGTCTGTACAAAAAATAAGGAAGCCAAGTATTGTGGCACACAATTGCAGCTTTAGCTAATAGTGAGGCTGAGGCAGAAGGATCTCTTGAGCTCATGAGACAAGCAACATGAAACAGTCTCTAGCCTGGGCAACAGAGCAAGACCTGCCTCAAAAAAAAAAAAAAAAAAAAAAAAAGGAGGAGGAGGAGAAGAAGATAAGAAATGTATAGGGGACAATAGGTAAATAACTGTATAATGAGATGGGAATCTCTTCTATTTTGTGTAATTTTGACTGGCTTCCCAGAGATGGTGATATTTAAATAGAAATATAAAATATGAAGGGATAGTGGATATTTCAGAGGAATAAGCATATTCCAAATCTTAGCATTGGGAAAAACTCTGGACACTCGGAAAATGTAATGCACGTGTTTTGGAATACAATGTGGTGGGGCCTGGCACCTGTGTTGAAGACTAATGTAGGAGTTAAATTGTGTTCGCCATGTCAAAAACGTTGCCTTTTTGCTTAGTGGGAGGGGGACATTGTGAATGAGTTTTAAGAATGAGAGTGATACGATTCAGTTAAAATTTCTGAAAGAGTCTCAATTTCTTCTACTGTTTTGGTTAAATGGAAGATTGCAAGGTCAAAATAACTTCAGAAAAATACCCCACAAGAAGAAGGGAAACACAATCTGAGAGAAAGTATGACACCAAGAATACGCCAGGGCAAATAAACCCAGGAGACGACGCTTAAGAAAATTGGTAGGATACAAGGAAAACTTAAAACTACAATGAGATACAATCACACACCTATTAGAGAGGATAAAATTATCCAAAGCACTTGAGAATATCAAATGTAGATTTAAACGTAGAGCAGAATCAACTCCCATTTAGTGTTGTTAAGAATGCTGGAAAGAAAAATTGTATGTCGCTTCGGCACACAGGCAATTGTGCTATTTTTTTTCTTAAATAAAATCATGCATCGACTTACTGTATAGCACAGTAATCTTACATCTAGATATTTTTCTAATTAATTGAAAATGTATGCTCACACAAAATTCTGTAAATGAAAGTTTATAGCAGCTTTATTCATAATCACAAAACTTGCTAGCAACCAAGATGTCTTTCAACAGAAGAATAAGTAAACCAATTTTACATACAAAGAATTCAATATCATTCATCAATATGGAAGGAAGAAGCTGTTGATTCACTGAACAATATGAATTTATCTCAAATATCTCTCTTTTTTTTTTAAGTAAAAGAAACCATACCCCAAAGGTTATATGCTTGCATGGTTTATTTTAAAGGACAGTCTATTAAAGGCAGAACTACAGGATGGAACACAGTTCAGTGATTGCCAGAGAAGAGTGGGTTCTGAGGTGCTGACTGAGTATAGAGACGAGAAAAACACCCAGGAGCCTTTAGAATGATAGCTCTGTTCTGTACGGTACACACGTGGAAACACACACATGCACACACAGTATTCCAAGTGATATGTGACAATTGAATCTAACTATGTTAAATTATGACACAAGTTCACCGAAAGGCTGGACAGGAGAACAGGGGAGCTAAGTAACCCTGGGAAACAATATTTTGGTTAAGAATTATAAGGGGCGGCACCTGTGTAGGGTGTGTAGGGCGTCGGCCCTATATACCAAGGGTGGTGGGCTCAAACCCAGCCAAACTGCAACAAAAAAATAGCCAGGCACTGTGGCAGGCGCCTGTAGTCCCAGCTACTCGGGAGGCTGAGGCAAGAGAATCGCCTAAGCCCAGGAGTTGGAAGTTGCTGTGAGCTGTATGACGCCACGGCACTCTACCAAGGGCAATAAAGTGAGACTGTCTCTACCAAAAAAAAAAAAAAAAAAAAAACTATAAGGATAAAGCCAAAAGAAACTGTTCATGGGTAATGTGAACATTAATTCTAAAGAGCTCCAGGAATAGTGTATTGGGAAAGGTTTTATATACTCCAATGGCCAAAATGCATCATATTTCTAAGGAATACATTTTCCATTTCAAAACAAGTAGACAGGCTAAACAAAAGTAAATTATGATCATAACAGAACTAAACTACCTCAATATTTAATAGGCCCTTAGAATGTGTGCAGTGGTGTGCTTACCTGTATCATGCGGGTTGAGATCTAAGAGGATGGTGCAATCTAATACACGAAGACAATGAGAAAATTCATCTACCAACACTTTTCTAGGCACAAGTAACAGATAGACTAATGTTAACTTCGGATTAATGCATAGAATAAAAGAAATACAAAAGTTATTTGGAAACTCCACATTGAAAGCCAATGTTGCTAAATATTTATAACAAAAAAGAACATTCTAGAGTATTTCTGTATTTTATAAAGAAAAAGAAGAAAAGAAGAAAAGGTGGGAGGGAGGAAAAAATATCACAAGTTGATCCACCATACATAACTTAAATGGTATGAAATGAGAGATGAGATGAAGTCATCAATAAAATATTCAACAAAATATTAAAGAGAAAATGTATAAACTGTTTTTAAAAGAATGAGAAGTTTTAAAATATAGAAACTTAGTTAGCAACCCCAAACCAGACTTGAAAATGTCCCCAGAAAGAAAGACAAAGAGAACCAGTAACATCAGTTTAAAACAACCTAGGAAACGATAGATAGGGGAAAAAAGACAGTCAAACCAAGTACCAGCCTAAGAAGAAAACAGACTAAATTTTTAAAATGTGTTAGATTTTAAAAAATGAGTTAGACGTCATCACCAGCTGAAAGGACATTAACTTTTTTTATGTTCCTGTTTCATCTATGTATGAGAAACTTACAGCAGTTCAGTCTTACCAACAAAAGGATGCATTTTTAATTTTTTTAACTTTTTCTTTTTGGAAAAGAGCTTCAAGATGTCACCCTGGATAGAGTATAGAGGGTCATGGCATCACAGCTTGCAGCAACCTCCAATTCCTGGGCTCAAGCGAGTCCCCTGCCTCCGCCTCCCAAGTAGCTGGGAGTACAGGCGCCCGCCACAACGCTCGGCCATTTTTTAGTTGCAGCCGTCATTGTTGTTTGGCAGCCTGGGCTGGATTTGAACCTGCCAGCTCAGGTGTACCTGGCTGATGCCTTAGCCCGTTCAGCCACAGGCCAATTTTTTTAACTTTTTCATCTTCCTTAAATATCATTGATAAATAGGAATTATACATATTTAAAGTGTGTAACTTGATGTTCTAATATGTGTATACATTGTGAAATGATCACTACAATAAAGTTAATAATTAGCATAACTATTACCTCACATATTTTCTTTTTAATTTTCTTAAATATTAATTTCTACATCAAAACTTCTTTGACAGGAATGGACCATTTTATATTCATGCCATTATGAATATAATGAACATTTATATTTATTCATAAAATAAAAATAGCAGTTCTGATATTATCAATAGTAGCTGAATGCTTAAAATGTGCCAGGCACTGCATTACCTTATTTGCTCTTACCAACAAGCCTAAAAAGTAGATACTACTATGACTTCTATATAATTCACCATCCATTAATATTTAAAGAGATCAAGTAACTTGTCCACGGTTAAAAGGCTAATGTGCAGAGAAGCACCAATCAGACTTGTCTCCTCTTAAATCCGAGCTCTGAAATTCCAATCTCTACTGCCTCTTGTGTAAACTCTAAATATTAAGGGCATCGTTATTTCTCATTCATGAAAAGCTATTTTTCAGGTGGTTGTTTGGAATTTTTTATGTTTTCTACTATAACAAACATTTTTTAAATGTTACATTGTGTTTATGATGAAAGTGTC
Source organism: Arctocebus calabarensis (assembly GCA_963573935.1). NCBI lineage: Eukaryota > Metazoa > Chordata > Mammalia > Primates > Lorisidae > Arctocebus > Arctocebus calabarensis. Next base: position 43,043 of record CAUYON010104193.1, on the reverse strand, counting down.
TCTTGTCATCTGATTAGGCTAATATACATCTAAGGTTTTAAGTTTAAGATTCAAACTTATGTACTTGGGAAAATCCACCTGACTTATTTAAATGTATGCCATGAAGCGGGGATGTAAACTAATTATTAATGATGAGTTAATTTTTGAGTGCTATTTATTTTATAACATATTCATTCTCAATTGATTAATAATTCATGAATATAATTTATTTAATTATTTTAGAGACTACACTGTTACCTTGCCAATTATATATTATGAATCAAAACATCTGTTTAGGTGCCCAAATGACTATGTAACATAGCTTTGAATATATTTTAATATTTGGAGGATCAGGTACCTGTTATACTTCTCTGTTCAAAATATTATGAGCTTTACTGACCTGGTTTCTTTTTACATGATAAAACTATATTAAATCCTGAATTACAATCTAACTATAGAAACGGTATTCTTAAACACTTTACTATATTGCCTTTTTTGTGAGAATGATTAGACACATACATACATATATAATATATAATTTTGTTAATGTATAACACATGTACAAAAACACATAAAACACACATGTAGCTAATAATTTCATGTTAAACCTCTATGCTGTCAAGGATTCTTTTCTCTGCTCTTTCTAACCACTACCTTCTCTTTTCTCTAAAAGCAACCCCTGCCTTCCTTGACTTCTAAGTCTGTGGATTAGTCTTCTCTGTTTTCTAACCTTGTACCAATGCAAAATACATAAGCTATGTTAGTTGGTAGGACCACCATAACCACAGGCCATGAACTGGGAGGTTTCGACAATAGAGATTTTATTTTTTCATATTTCTTTTCTTATCTCTCTCTCTCTTTTTAGATGGAATCTTACTCTGTCACTCTGCTGCCCAAACTAGAGTGCTGTGGTATCAGCCTACCTCACAGCAAGCTCAAGTTTCTGGGCTCAAGCAATCCTCCTATCTCGGTCTCCCAAGTAGCTGGGCCTGCAGGAACACACCCAGTGCTCAGTTATACTTTCTCATATTTCTGAAGGCTCGAAGTCTAAGATCCAGATGCCAGCAGGTTTGGCTTCTTTTGAGGTCTTTCTCTTTGGCTTACAGCTGGCCACCTTCTCTGTGTCCTCACCTGATCTTTATGCCATGTATCTATAGTGTCCTATATAGATATACAGAGGGGGCCAAAATATGCACAAACTTCTTAAGAAAGAAAAGCTGTATTAAAATTGTAATACTCAATATATATTGAAAATGTTTATTATCTTGTATATTGTATCTTACAACTCTTGTAATTGCAGAAGTAAAACATGACTTGAGTATTATAAATTGGAAGTTCCAGGTGTACTGCTGAAGAATTAAAGATATTTTAAGACAGTGAAATTGTTCTGGGGGATACTGCAATTATAAATATAATAAATTAAGTATTGCTAGACTCACAGAACTTTAAAGCACAAAAAGTGAACATTAATGTATACAAATGATAATATATATACAATTATATACGCACACACACACACATACACACCAGGGAATCTGGAAACTATTCAGTCATTGCTAATAGCATTTTTTCTGTACAAGGTAGGATAATTTCCATGCTCTCATTTAGACAGAGAGAGAGAATACAAGAGGATCATATGAAGAATTCAGAATAAGACAAAAGAAGCCAGGACTGTGGCACATGCCTGTGATCTGAACATGTTGGGAGGCTGAGGATTACTAGAGAAATGCTAGATTAGCCTGGCCATTTGCAAGACTCTACCTCTACATGATATATTTTTTTTAATGGCCAGGAGTTGTGGTGCCCCATTGTAGTCCAAGCTACTTGGGAGGGTGATACGGGAGGATATTTGAGCCCAGGAGTCTGAGGTTGCAGTGAGCTATGATGACACTCCTGCACTCTAGCTTGGGAAACAGAACAAGACCTTATCTTAAAAACAAAAAAAATTAAGTAAACAGAATAAGAGTAAAGGATCTAAATATATTATACATGTATAAAACAAACTCACTGAAGGATGTGGCTATCTTTCACATATATATATTTGCATATGTATAGTCTATGTCATAAATAACACTTTAGAAATGAGTAGGGTCTACAAGAATAAAGCAAAAGGACATGTACATAAATGTTTTATTCTAGTTTACAAAATATTAAAGAGTATTAAATAATTCTGAAAACACAATAAATGCATACTTAAATTGAAAAATTAAGTACTAAGCAAGGGATGGTCTCACAGTTGCAGTAGGAGGTTACACATAAGCATGGAGAAGTGTCGAGAACGATCTTTAGGGTAAGCTAAATTTGTTTAGCTTCGTATAGATAAAGATGGTTTCATAGGGAAATATTTATAGATATGAGCATATACTGGGTGGACATAAAGTTCATGTGCAATTTAAGGTTGCAACTATTTTAAATTGCACATGAACTTTATGTTCGCCCTATATATAGGTCAAGTACATACTTAAATATTACTTGTTTTGGTGTACTTAAATTCTAGTTTTACCCCTTTGTGAATTATATACCATTTTTATCATGTACCTTAATTCTATACCCATTTTAATATGCAGAAAGCATTATTATTATTGCATTATTAGTCAATGTTAATTTATATTTACCCATATATTTAATTTTTTAACTTCTTTTCATTCCCTCTCCAAGCTCATACATGAACTCTTCCAGACTACTGCAAAACAGACTTGAGCCCTGTTGTAGGTAAGCCTACTTAATGGAGATGATAATCTAAAAATAACTTTGATTCTTTTTTCTTTCCCTGAAGAAAATATATATTATATATAATAATCATAAACTCCAATCTCTATAAAATATATATATCAGATTCTCATCAAGTGAGCTACCCAACTGGCAGAGAGAGAGCTTAAAGGTTCATGCCCTAGTACTTCTTTGAAGGGTATAAAAACAGTGACAGATTTTTTATTTTTTGAAGATTTATTGGGTCTAGAAAATAGAGACGGTAAGAGCATCTCTCTTTGGTATTGTAATGTAATTTTCATTACTGCATAAAATCATTGATAGAAAAAATTTGCTTTATTTGTTTGTGTGAATCATTGATACCAAACCCAAAATAAATGATAGAAACACCAGTAGAGACTGCATACTGTCACATTTAGAAACAAGCAAAAGCTCCCATTGAAATGACAGTGTCTTTGTTGTTGTTTTTGGCAATTTTAAATAGCATGCCTGTGACTAGACAAAATTATTGACCCCCAAAGTCATAGCTGGTCTTGTTTAACCCAACATTCCTAATCCATCCACCGCGTCAGGAAGAAGATGGCTATAGACTAAAACAAAGACATCCCTTGAGTTGTTGAAGGGATTTTTCACTCACATCAGACACAATATTCTGAAGGCAAAGAACTTTTGATTTGTAATAACTAGGCACTAGAGAAAAAGAAAAGTTTGCTTTGAATTTCAAACAGGGCTTGACTTGGCTTGACTCCCGGTAGCTCAAGACACCCAACCTAGATTTCCAGATGATGAGGTTATTCACAACTCCAAAAGAACATAAGATAGAGGACAGGATCACTTTTTCAGCTTTTAAGAGATAAAGGAAAGCATGTATAGTTCAAAAAGTGGCTGTGTGGACAGAGAGAATTTGAACAAGAAGAAAGGGAATCAAAAGAAAGTTGACTGGGAATCATCATGTCCTTGGCTCTCCTTCACTATTTAATTCTTTAGGATGAGTTTCTGAAATATAGAAACAGATCTGAACGATTTAGGAACTTGCATGGAAATGATGCTGGGTTCCACTTTTCCTGGAGCCCTTGAGGCATGCCAACTTTCAGTGGTCCTTCAACATGTTGATATTGGCCAAAGTAGAACAGTAACATGGTAAGGCAGATCATGAAAGAGAGTGTCTGGCAATGGAGAGTTCCCACATATTATAATGGAGGATTTAGAAAGTAGCGGGCAGTGTCTTGGGTAGTGGTTTGGAGATGGGTGTGGTGTTGCATAACATTTAGCTGAGAACCTAGGCCTGCCAGAGCTAGAGACAAGTTGAACGTTAACTTACACTTCAGGATAGAGGTGTACCTTGCCAGGGGGCAGAGACGCGGGTAGAAATGGCCAGTCTCCCATACAAGAGTGACTCAGAAAAGTGTCACTGAGTCATCAGAGTAGATGCTATGGGAAAAGTAGCAAACCTAGGAAGTGTCCCCATAACATTGACCACAAAATGACCAGATGAGAACACATGGAACCAGATTACATTGCCCAGTTATCACAATGTTCTATAAGCTCCACTGAGCAGATTTCACCAAGGGAAAAGAGAAGAATTAGGAGGAACGCTAAAAACTAAACACAGTATTTATCCCAATGAGACTGAGTTAAACTGGGAGCAACCAAATTATTTTCAATAGGCAAGTTTTATTTTTTATTTTTTTGCTATAGGGTAGAAATTGAAGTTCAAGAGATTGTGAATAATCCTAACAAAGAAATAAATGCACCTAAATCTATGTATATTTCAGTTTCAAGACAGTGAATTACAAATCTGCTCAAAAACTAAAAGGCAAAGCCAGCAATAATTTATTGTCTGCACTAGGCATACCCGATGTGAAAATTTCCTTCAGCTTCTATACTGAAACATACAAGGCTGAACAGTTAAGTTCGTGAACCCATTATAGAAAAACTGCTACATGCCTCATGGCTAAATATCACTATAGTCACCTTCAAAGTACTCCCCTTGGCCATCTGGTGATCCTGGTGATATTCTGCAATGAGGTTTGAAGCACTTTTGTAGCACGTGTTTGCAAACGTAAATCCTTCAACTTCACATAGTAGAACGTGTCTATTTCCCTATCAGTTGACTTTCAACTTCAGGATAGACTCGGGTGACTTCAATGAGGGAAAAAAAAAATGAGAGCTTTACTTTGCTCTTGTTTTCCTCAAAATTGCAGAATATAGTCAAGTAATAATTTATAAAGAAACTGTCTGAAAATTCTTTTCTGAATTTCTTCATTCTTCATTTTGTACTTCATTCTTCATTTTATTTACTTTCAATTTTTTTGTTCTTTGACTCAAAAATAGCTGTTGGATAATAATATCAGATTTAACAAATTTGAATAAAAATATTAAAGAAAAGAATAAACCCACACAACCAATACACCAATCAATACAAATTTCTTTTCCAACTTCACCACTATGCTGTGAACATTGACTCTGGATTAATTTTAGATCTCTCAAATCATTCTTCATCTTTGATTATTTGTCATACTCTCTTTTCTGATTCTGCAGTCAAGATTTTAGCATTTGCTTTCCCCCTTCCTTCATTCATCAATCTGATTTTTATTTTTTACTTCTACTGATTTTGATTAAAATTTACACTATGCTAAATTACATCTAACACTTGAAAGAGAAAACAATGTTTCGTTTAATTTACTTTAATAATTCCCATGCTAAAATCTCAAAATAAGTTTGTAAAAAATATCAAAGGTAACAAAGTCAACAAAGTTAAGACTTGTGTTCAAATGTACACCTTCCTACAACAATTTTAAAGTATTTTTTAAAAAATAATAGTATAAATAAAAAGATAAAATTTCTCATACTTTCTTTGGATGAAGATAATCAGTTAGCTTACTGTTGTTTCATTAGTTCCTTTTCTATATGGTTTTCTAAGGGCTTTCTACAATGTTTTCTAATTTATTTTCTTCATTTTGTGTTTTAGAAATTCAAGAAAGTTTTTAATAGCCCTATATCTTGTGTAAACTCCAGTTTTACAAACTCATCAAAGCTAGCTAAATCCTATAATTATAAAGCATTTTGGTAATCTTAACTGAGGTAAATATATAGCTTTGCATAAATGGCACTGGAAAACACACTTCTAGCAGACTATCATTTTTAAAAACATCTTTTTCTAGTCTCCTTTATAAGATAATAGAATGGTAACAAGTCAACATGTAATATTTGTCAGAAGACTGTTGTAAAAACTACAAATTCATGACTTAGGAAGGATTCCGATTCATTGCATGCTGTTAAATAGGGTTTAAATTTTGTTTTCACAATTGAAAGGGCAAGAATTTTTTTTTAAAGCTACATATACATCGAGATAGACTTAAAGATTATAGAATTGAATGCCGAAAATGTTGGTCAAGAGGAAATTGTAAAGTTTTTGGATTGTCTAAATAGCCAATGATTAATCTTAGCGTCCATTCCTTGTACAATAGGGTCACCAATACTTGGTTACAGAACTTGGTGAATAGTTTTAATAAAAAGGTAAGGAGGAATCTGAGAGAGTGCCACACTGAGAAGTGAATGGGAGGGCAGAATCAAGGTCTGTACTACTTTTTAATCAATTTAAAGGAGAAAGACGAAAGATATATAGAATAGAGAGGATATAGATGGAACTTGAAAAGAATGAAAACCCAAAGAAAGGCTGCTTGTTTCAGAATTTTACTGGAGTATGATAGGCTGTGTAACCATAACGCAACCTCATGTTCTCAGGCTTAGAACCAGAGAATGTTTTCCTCTTCACATTACACATCCACCGCGTTTGCACACTCAAGGACTCAGGCTGAGGTAGCAACCACTGTCTCAAACATTTTTAGATGTTGTGGCCCTAAAATGCTCATGAAGTGATGACTTATTTCACTTATGCTCTTAACAGGTGGTCACGTGGGCCCACTCAACCACCAGCAACCACATGGTGCAGTTCTATCATTTGACCTGAGGGTGGCGAGCTGGAAATAGTTTTTAAAAGGACTAGGTATAATCACAAGATGGTTAGAGGGTCAGGGGACAACAGAGAGGAAACAAAAATGGAAAACCTAAGAATAAAAGTATGGGAGAAGGGAAAGAGTTGAAATTCAGCGCCAAGGTGGGGACCATCGTTTTCTGAGATGAGAAAACGTGAAGCAGTAAAAACATATGTTTAAAGGTAAAATGATCTAAAATTGAGACTATCTTCTCTTAACACTCTCGGTGTTTCCCATGAGGACAAAAAAATTAGCTCACAATGAGAAGAGGGAGTAGGAAGAAACTTGCTTAAAAATACTGGCAAAAGTTTAATAAAATGATCTAGCAGGTGGGAATGGCAGGTAAGCATTGAGCAGAGACCTTAGAAGACCCTACAGTTTACTGTCAAGATTTCAAGTTTTATAGATGGACTCCCATTTCCAGGTTCTGAGCAAGGAAGGGACATAGTTTCAATTTATTATAAAGGGATTAATAAGATTGTTTGTTGATAATTAGATCTAGAGTATTGAAGATGCAGCCTGTTAAACCAGCTGGAAGCCTTTCTCATTCATCCAGGCAAAAGACGATGGCTTGAATGAGGAAAAATAGGGGAAATAAGCTGTGATCAGATTTTGGACCTATTTTGAAAGTGGATCAAATAGAATTGGTCCCTTTCTATTACTCAAAGTCATACAGTCACATACTGAATGTGAAAGTTGTTCCAAGATCTTGGGTTAATAAAATAGAAAGATGGGTATGTCTTTACTAAGATGTAGAAATCTGTAAGAGAAGAATGTTTAGGTAAAACAGAGAAAAGGAGTTTATTTTTAGTCATGTTAACTTTAGATTTCTTGTAAACATGTCATGTAGAAAATGTTATATATTACTATAACATATTATAGTTGTCTATTTAAAATTGCATACAAATGTCATGGTTACCCTGAATTTCTACATCAATTATATTATAGGATACACACACACACATACACAGGTGGCCATAAAGCTTCTGTGTAATTTCAAATTACATACTATTTTAAATTGCACATGAACTTTATGACCACCTTATATATAGATATACAGAGATAGAGAAAGAGTGAGAGACCAGCAAAGTAGTCTGAAACGAAAATCAAATTGAGGTCCTCAGCAAACTGATTGTAATTAAAGTTAAAAGGCTAATGAAATCACCCAGTTGGGAATGTAGATAGGAAAGGTCTAAGGTTTGAGCTCTGGGGCACTCTGATTTTTAAAGGTGAATTTTTAGTTCATAACTCTCTTAAGGAGATTTACAAAGAAAGAGTAAAGAAAAATGAGGTCTTGTGATAGCTAAACGGTCATATTTAGACAGTTGAAGTGTTCCTTTGTTTGGGTGGGGAAAAAACATCATGGCTGTACATAGTATATTCAAAAGTTTAATAATGAGGGGAAAGAGACTGGGGAAGATGAAAAAGCTGAAGCGACATCTTTAGTATGCAAGAAAAGAAAGGATTTAGGTAAATTAAGGATTTGGCTTTAACTAGGAACATAAACATTTCATTGTGATGCTATCAAAGGCATGTGGATAAAAAATAATAGTAGTTGAACATATTGGGGTATCATTGTAGGTAAGTGGTTAGATGTAGGGTGAGGGTTTGTGGAAATGCTTTTTAGCCAAAGTATGTTTTAGAAAAGGTTTTCCAGAAACAGATATGAGGTGCCAAGTGTCTAATCAAGACAGAGTTCCCAGCAGAACGTTGTTGGGAGAGGGAAGGGAGGGAAGAGCAGAAGCAGCCGTGCAGTGGGCAATGCGAGCCAAGTTCCTACAAGTAGCTTCACGATGATCCCACAGGGGAACGTCAGAGAGGTTTTATCATTTCACAATTTGTGGTGGTGGACACATAATTTGTCCGCTACTTATACTGCTGCTTTTATTTTCTTTGTATTTTGTCTGTTGGCAAGTGAGTTTGAATGAGCTTTTTAATTTTTTAGCTGTGCTAACAAATCCAAGTCTCACACTTAGACATCCAGAACCAGGGCACAAGACATCCATTAGTCTAATGCAGACTGTTAACAGAAGCAATGTGACTTGGCGGATGTGGCGACAGCTCACACATCCTGCCTTGGAGCTTGGAGTTTCTCTGTATTGCTGTAAAAGAAAATTAAATGTAGAAGCTGTTTCGTCAGCCCACTCAGTGGTTTATAAGAGTTGTAACCAGGCCTGGAGCAGTGGCTCACACCTGTAATTCTACCATTTCAAGGCCAAGGCAGGAAGATTGCTTTAGTTCATGAATTTAGACCATCCTAAGCAAAGCAAGACCCAAACTCTACTTTAAAAAAAAATTAAAAATTAGCCAGATGTGGTGGCAGGTGCTTGTAAGGAGGCTCAGGTCCAATAAGGAGGCTGAAGTAGGAGGATCACTTGAAGCTAGGAGCTTAAGATTGCGGTGAGTTAGACTGACGCCATAGTATTCCAACCTGGGCAACAGAGTGCGACTCGGACTTAAAAAAAAAAAAAAAGGTTTCAACCATTTTCAAAAACAAACCCCTTCTTGTTTATCTTGGTAAAAATGGATTCGGACTCTAATAATAATTTGTATTTGCTCTAGTGATTAATGGTGCCTTCATTCACTCTTAAAAATATTTCATGTGGATGGGAAATTATCAATGAAACCAATTGCTAGGATTCTTCAGAATACTCTTTTTAATTGGGTATCTTAATTGACCACCCTGGGGGATTATCAAAGTAGAAGACCAGAAATTAGAATATGCTATGGCATTAAAATTTGGAGCTGTAGGAAGGAACACCTACTTAGGTACTGGGGTTTGAGTAACTGGCCAAGATTCAAGATTAAATTTGAAGTGACTACTCTTTTGGGGAAAAAAAAAAGAGAGAGAGAAGAGCAAAAATAGACACAGACAATTCCTCAACTCTGAAATCTGACCTCATCAGCAACAGGACAAAATGACAGGAGGAGACTCCTGCAGTGACGGATCAAGACACCACATCATTTACGATGCTCTCCGGCCAAAATGCTCAACTTGAGCTCAATTATGATGAAACAGAAGTACAAATTGAGGGACATTCAGCAAAACAACTATCTTGGCTCCTTCAAAAATGTCCATTTTATGAAATATTTAGAACAGAAAAAAAGCCTGGGGATATATTTTAAATCAAAGAGTCCAATAAAAGACAGCCTAAATAAGGCAGGATCAAATTTTCGAGTAATCAAAAGTATAGTAAAATATTAAATATTACAGATACAAAGGATATCATTGAGACAAATGTAGAAACTTGAATCTAGACTCCATATTCGATAATAGGATGGTATAAATGTTAAATTTTATGACGATAATGAAAATATTCTAACCATATTTTCTTTTAAGAAAACGCATGCCAAAAAAGGAACAAAAATTCCTGACATCAGCAATTAATTCTCAAATGGTTCTGATACACATACACAACACTGAGTAGGAGGCAAGTTATTTTAAGATGATGGATGTAAGTGGAGATTATATGTAGTTAATTGTGCCGTCATTTATAATATCCTGAAGTACTAAAAAAGTTAAAATGATGCTGAAAACAATGTAAAAGATTAATAACTGAAAAATCAGAATCACTAATTATGTCATTTTTAAACCAATAAGTCACAAGTAAGTAGAATATATGTTATTCTGAAAACACAATACATCACCTTGTGTTTCTGCAAAGTAACACCTAAAGAGCCCTACATATTTGTTTTGTTTTTTTTTGTTTGTTTTTTGTTTTTTGTCTGGGGCTGGGTTTGAACCCACCACCTCTGGCATATGGTGCCGTCTCCCTACTCATTTGACCCATAGGCACAACCCTACATATTTGGTTTTTAATTATCAACCAAACTGACAAAAGTTAATGTACAACAAAATGATAATTTCAAAATTATTTCAGATATCAATATGCACTTGACAAGAAAATAAAAAAATAATTCCCCTGGAATAACTTTATGGAGCAGGCATTTCTATTCACTCCTGTGAGCACTAAGAAATAATTACATTATGCTTCTAGAATTCATACCATTGAGTAACAATAAGTAAAACATATCTATGCTTGCTATTTGTGGTTCAGTGCACAAGGTTTAATTTTACTTTATTCTTAATGCATAGGAATATTAATATTACATTAATAGGTAAATGATTATTTAATATATATACTTGAATATATATTATTGCTATACCATTATGTATATCTTGTACCTTAAACTAATATTATTTACCCTTTTTACATGACAGAAAATAGAGTAATGGAAATTTCTACTTACTTTCATTTTAGATACTCTGAGATTAAGTCCTAAATTTCATTATATTTGAACTTCTCTGTTTTCGACAATTGCAAGCATTTAAAAATCAACTAAATTGAATTTACAAAAACTCTATAATAGGAGGCACAGTTTTCATATGTGATATTTTCATTACTCTGCCTAAAAGTCAAAAATGATGCTTACTACATTAAAAGTTTACTTGGATTTCTTAAAATATCTTAAGTATTTTATGCATTTTCAATTGAGCTTGTTAACACTATATATGAAAATGTACAAATAATAATGTTGAGGGTTTTGGTTAAATTTAAGTCAAAGACATTCATTAATAAAGAATTTTTATTAAACTGGGAATACAATAGGTTTGAAGTCCTTAAGGGAATCTTAAGCCTATGAAGAAACTAGAGATATTTCTATGGTAACAAGATTTAGCTTCGGGGAAAGTTATAAATCAAAGTATTTTATTTAGAAAGGTAGATTTGGATTTTTGCAACACATAGCTGTCAGGTTACCTGACAAGCTGATTTTCCAAAGTTTATAATTTTGATAGTATCAATTATTTTATACTTTCTATTTCTTTCAGACTTTTTATATCTCTATAAATTATCATTATTTCTTTTAATAGTGAGCCATTCTATAGGACTTTTCTTTTTCTAAAACTAGCATCTATTGTGTAAAATTAACATTCACTTCCCACATTTTCCTCCAGCTTTCAACTGTCATTCAGTCAGATTTATTTCAAGAAATAACACAACTCTCCACATTTAAAATGGATAAATGTGAATAGCCTTCAGAATACTGGGTCTTGCAAATGTTTTAATAGGAGCAAGAAAAAAAAAAAGGGCAACCTAAAAGTTACTTTATCAGTTTGCTTTGTGGAATAAAGTAACCAATTACACCAAGTTCACATTTTTATTTTGATTGAGCTCACTGTGGAAATGAGTCCATTGTTTTTTGAAATAATACAGAAAGCCTCATTTATAATGCATTCAAGTTAATTCTGCTTTTAAGGGCACTGATACTGTTTTGCATTGACCATTGACTAAAAAGTATTAATATAATCTAAAATTTGTTAAAATTATTTTAGAGAGTACATAATAAACACCAGAGAATATGACGAAATCACAGACACAGTTAAAATTTTTAAAACATTAAATAATTGTTTAATTATCTATTCTCAATGATAATGCATGTTTCAAAATACCTAAGCACTCATTAAATTCCAGATCTATATTTTTAATCACTTCCCCATCAGCTGATCTTCAGACCACAAAAACATCCACATTTTTAAATTAGGGATAACAAAGTAATGAAATAAGTTAGAAATATAATCAATGACAAAACTAAAATGCAGAAAGCATAAACAAGGAGAACAACTGGCTTGTAAGTGTAACATAAATGTTTGATTGAAAAGTGAGTATTCAATAGTTAATGACAAAGAGGTGAATCTAAATACAGGAAACGCCAACGAGTGAAAGTATACTGAAAAAAAAAACAAATAAACAGAAAAACTTAAAGAAAAATATGGAGAAGTCAGAGGCAGAGCAAATAAAGACAAAAAATGAAAGAAGAATCTGTTACTCATTTAGAATAAAAATGCTCTCTGTAATTTCTTTACAATAATTGTTTATCTTATGAAGCAGCTCTTAATATTGCTATTATTCCCCCTTCTTAATAGAAAACACAGAACTAAGGAAATGCTTTTCTTAATTTTTCTGTCCTCCATTGCTCTTAGAATAAAATCAGAATTATTAATAAAGCCAACATTGCCCTACCTCCATTGAGGTTTACTTAGCCTCATCTTTCTAGCCTGAGTTCCATCCAGGTGGCCTCATTTTCTGTTTTCTGACAATGAAGGGTCAATTTCACCCCTTGAATCACACGGTATTCTTCTTGACTTAAAGTCATTACACATGTCACCTCTGCCCCTGAGAGCTTTCCCTCTGTCCCCCACTTCACATATTCCAGTTAACTCCAAATTATACTTAAATATCAATTTAATAATATTTTTCTGAAGGTAATATTTTTGACTCTGAAGTAGTCAAATCATCCTATTGAACACGTTTATAGCATGTTATAACTTTCTGTCATAACTTTGTTGCAATTTTATGCAACTTAATTGTACGATTCTCACATATTCTAAAAAGCTAAGATTATCTGAGATTGAGCATATGTACATAATGAAATACCTACATACGTTAAGTCTTACAGTATATATGTGTATATGTGCATGTATATATATGAGTAATATGTATATATATGTAAATATATATGAATGTACATGTTTATCCATGTACTCCTCTTTAATACTCATATGGCAGGAACAGTGACCACCATTGTGCTTATTGTTTACCATCATTTCTTTAATATATAGCTCAGTGAGGGTCTAGTTCTCAAATGTTGAATGTATTCCAACCAGTACCTCTCAGATTTTATTAAAACAATGATAATTTAAAAACTCAATAACAAGAAAAAACTCACAAAATACCTGCAGCTTGAATTCTATGTTTTGATTTCCTTTCAAACACACCTTTGTTTTTTCTATTAAATGTATACACAAATTTTAATTTAATTTTATCATGATACTGAGATAATGCACATTGGTCTTGTACAGAGAGGGCTCCACTCTGGGTAACAGAAAGCACTCTAGCTATTTTGAGTAGAAATGGATTTAGCTCAGGGAATCTAATGTTTAATAATTCTTGCTGCTTTTGGATCAGGCAGGAAGTCCCAGTTTCAACCTTCAGATCTGTTAAATTAAATAAGCAAGAGATCATCAGTCTTAGTCTAGCTTTGTACTTTGAGCTTCCATGTAACAAACTGTTACCTAACTTTGTTTATCAACATACCAAAAAACCTCACTAAAATTATATATTTTATTAAAAACAAAAAACAAAAAAGCTAGACTTCAGCCAATCACAGCCAAGCTTTAGTCAATCATGAACTACTAAATAATCAGACCACATCCAAATAAGTCGAAGTTTAGCCCACCCAGTTGATTTCTCTACTTGCCTGGTCAGCCTTTAAAGCTTCTTACTCTTGGTGATGAGAGGAGCTCTCTGAACTTTTTCTAATTCTGAGTACTGCCCAAACTGTGAATCATTGTTCTTGGCTTAAATAAACTCTGCTGTATTTAATTTGTCCGAAGTTTTGTTTTGTTTTGTTTTAACAGTTCTTATCACAGAATATGCTGTAAATGGGAACTGTTATTTATGAAACAATTGGGTCACTACTGATCCATGCACTGTTTCCAGAGTTATCCCCACTGAGGATGGCCTGATGAGCACATGACACCCTGGGTGCCTCCGCTCACAGGCACCCTACATCTGAAAGATTTGCTAGATTTGCCCTGACCTCAGTTCCTAATTGAGATTTTGCAAAAAGCCTTGAAAACCAACCTTAAGGGATTCTGGGAAACGCAGATGTAGCTAAAATCGATCCAGCTTCTGCAGTACGGGAGCGGTACCTGTGCAATAGGCCATGACAGAGCCCAACAATCTAAGACACAGCTGCTGTGAGCTTCCTAGGACAGGAAAAATATAAGTCGTCAATTTTACAAATTATACAACTTTTTGTCTAAATAAAGTTAAAAATTGTTTAAATAGGTTATGTTTTGCATAGTCCAAGAGAAAATATATTTTAAATATTTTGTTATCACTAGGTTAATGCAGAGAGATGTTTATATTTTCCACTTTTCTTCATTTCTAACATCTGGCTTATCAAATACAGGAATATTATTCTTTTCTTCTGTCACCCCCAATATAAATCTAATTTCAATTATGTGATTTTTATATCTTTTTTTATTAGATCATAACTGTGTACAGTACTGTATTTATGGGATACAACGTGCTGATTTTATATACAATTTGGAATGTTTACATCAAACTGGTTAACGTATCATTCACCTCACTTATTTAATTGTTGTGTTTACACATTTAGTAATAGACTCTAGTAATATATTTGAAGGGGAAAGTATTTTGTCCTTAATTACACAGATAGACCCTTTTATAGTTTATAAGTATAAAAATAGTTAAAAATTCCTTCTTTCCTTTCTTCTTTCTCCCACTATCCTTTTTAAAAATTTTATTATTTCTTCCTTCCTTTCATTCTTCAAAAAGTAGTAACATGGCCAGGCACAGTGGCTCACACCTGTAATCCTGGCACTCACATTGGCCAAGGAGCATAGATCTCTGGAGCTCAGGAGTTCAAGACCAGCCTGAGCAAAGTTAGACCCTGTCTAAAAACAGAAAAATTAGTCCAGCACTATGATGGACACCTATAGTCCCAGCTACTCAGGAGGCTGATACAAGAGGATCACTGCAGTCCAGGAATTTGAGGTTGCTATGAGCTGTGATGAAGTCATGCACTCTACCCAGGGGGACTGTGACTCTGTCTTAAAAATAGTAATAATAATAGTAACAGATTTCAATGAGTCAAATCCATGCTAAGAACTGGAAATTTAAAAAGAAAAAAAATGAGCAAATTTCTATTTTCTATGATTTAGTCTAACTGGGTAGAGAGATTTTTTAAAAGTATTTAACAGTGAGACTGTATTAGCAGATAACGTGTAATAAAGTTAACAGTCAGATTTCCAACAGCAAAACAAAATCCATGCCAACTAATGAGACTGAGTAGAAAACCATAGAAAAGGCAAAAATGGTACTAGATGTCCACCAAAGATGAGCCATAGCAGCTTAGAGTTGGAGGGACTAATAGAGAAACAGGAATTTTTTAAACATAGGTAGGGCCACCAAATGGGAACTGTGGTCTTGCAGGAAGAATGTTCATTGGTAGAAAATTTGCTGGAACAGAAAGAAAGTGAAGGACAAATTCCCTTTCCCATCCCCCAAATTTCCTCTAGAGTCCCTACTAACCAAACCCAACTGTATAATTTTTGAAAAAGAAAAAAGATAATTTTAAGAGAGAGACCCTTAAAATACACAATAAAATAAGGGAAGGACCAGAAGTAGTTCTAAGAAGAAAGATACACCAACTTGTAATATTACAAGAGCCTATGACTGGTCTAAAGATAACAAAAGGGAATTTTGGGAAAGAATGTCTTAGTCAGAGAGAACAGTATATCCACATGTGTAAGAGAAAGGAAAAAAGAGCTATTTTCTCTTTTTGTTAAAATCACATTTTAGAGAATCAAAATGTACTGTAAGTTTTAAAAGAAAAAGGAAGTCAGTTAATTTTCCTATTAATAAATATTCCTATCCATTTTCTTCTTTCTTTCTTTCTTTCTTTTTTTTTTTTTTTTTTTTTTTTTTTTTGAGACAGAGCCTCAAGCTGCCACCCTGGATAGAGTGCTGTGACATCACAGCTCACAGCAACCTCCAATTCCTGGGCTCGAGCGAGTCTCCTGCCTCTGCCTCCCAAGTAGCTGGCACTACAGGCTCTCACCACAACACCCGGCCATTTTTTGCTTGCAGCCGTCATTGTTGATTGGCGGGCCTGGGCTGGATTCGAACCTGCCAGCTCAGGTGTACGAGGCTGGCACCTTAGCCCATTGAGCCACAGGCGCTGAGCCACCATTTTCTTGATAATAATAACACTGAGATTATTTTCTTATTAGCCTCTAATCATTAAAGAAGAGGAAAGAGGGAGAAAAGAAGAATGAGAAGAAGAAAAAGAAGATAAACTTCAAATTCCTCTATGGTATATGTTTAATCCACATACATGTACATAACATACATATTTCTATGAACTATTTATGTATCTGTAAATCTTTATTGATGCTTGATAATCATTTCCAAACAGTCTCTGATTTTTTTTATGATATTAAATGACTCTAAATCTTGGTCTATAATGTTTTAAATTATTTCCTATTGGAAATGAATAGAAGCTAATTAAAATGCAAATAAGTATTTTTTTTCCTACGGTACCTTTCTACATGCCATGGCAAGCATAGGTAGTGAAAAAAACAGGAAAGAGCCCTTCTTAATAATAACTCTCACAGAGGAAACAATTTAGATAGCAACCATTCTTTACTGAAGAATCACAAACCCTCAGTTCCTGAAATAGAGATGGTTAAATACATGGCTTCTGCACCCTTTCCCACTGTCTTTTCGGTTGCCATTCATGGATTATAGGTCTTCAGATCCACAACATGCAATAAGAAAAAATAAGGATGCATTAATATGTATTTAGAAGGTGAAAATTCTTTCCTTATTTCAACATGGGCATTTACTGCACACTATTGTCACAAAATTATTTATACATTTCTCTCCTTATATTAATCTTTATGTCACAGTTTGGGTGACCTTCTTAAAACTCAAAGGATTCAACAGGGTCCACAAGCACTTAGCTGTGTTGGAAAAGAAAAATGTTCTTTTTATGAGCAATATCCTTGTTTGATGCTCAAAGCACAAGGCAATCAGCCCCTGTGCCAATAACTCTATCAAAGTCACTGAATTGCACCTTCTCCTTTAAAAGAAAAAGCTATGAAAAGGCACTAAGCCTCTCTCCTTCCAGTAAAAAGGAGTATTTATACAGATGTCACTTTTATCATCTTTAAAGAATATCAGAATATGACTGAATTGAACATTATTCTCAATATCGCTAAAGAAGTATTTCTTCTTAGGAATTTCACTGTGACTTAAAAAACCTATATGACAATAAACATAAATCCTGAATTCCAAGTTGAGTCCACTAATTACAAAAATTAAATACATGACCTTTAGATTAGAAAAAAAATTAAAGTTTGTTTCCAAGGTTGGCAAGAGTATATAACATTGATACTTACATATCGTTTATGGGGGTAAGTTTAAAGTACAAACAATGAAAAAAAAATAAGCAAGCAAACAAAATGAAAAAAAAAAGTTGGGGAACTATAAACATAATTGTAATATTTACCTAGGAAATTAGTAGTAAGGAAATTTAAAGATTTCAAAACAAAATGTATGAAAAGCCTGGATAGATCCTTGAGCACCCAACAGACTAAGGGAAAGAGAGAGAGAGAGAGAAGGGTGGAAGGATTCATAGAGTAGCAGCTGGACAGTCCTTTTGCACCACAGGTCACCCCCAAGGTGGCAACTTAGAGACATCTTTTCACCACCCCTGTTGGGAAGGAAAGGGAGTGAGGAGACAAGCCACCTCCCTCTGGATAATCCTGCCCAGAAAGCACAGCACATAAAAACAGAGCCATTTCAGCCTCAAAGCCTAGGAGGAAAGAAGATCAAAGAGAAGGAATAAGAGAGAGAAGTAAGTAGGGGAAAGAAATACAGAATAAACCATGCATGAAGAAGAACCAGCAACAAACTGCTGGCAACATTAAATATCAGAGCAGATCAACTTCCCCAAGGGATCACAACGTAGATACAGCCGAAGATCCCAATAACAAAGAAATTACAGAAATGACAGAAATGGAATGTGGATTATTGATGGCAAAAATGATGAAGGAAATTAAGGAAAATGGAAAAACCAACAAAAGGGAATACAAAAATTGATCCAAGAAATTAACAAAAGACAGGACAATATCTCCATGAAAAATTGGAGAAAAGAGATAGTGGAGCTTAAGGAAACAGGGTCATTCAGAGAATTTCAAAATCTAGTAAAATGTTTCAACAACAGAGTAAACTGTGGATCTCAGAGTTTAAAGATCTTGAGCTTAACTCAGTTTATTTAAAGAGACTGAAAAGAAGAGAGTAAAAGCTGAGAAATCTCTTAGAATATTGTGTGGTTGCATATACAAACATATGAATTATAGATGTCAAGGTGCTACCCAGGGGGCAGGGTGCTTTAAGACCTGTGGAACGGGTAGTGATTGACTAGGGAAAAATAAAGTTAAAAGCAGCATGAAATAAAGAAATAAAACACAGAATACAGTTTTCAAAGGTGGGTACAGGGGTCCACTGCTAGCTTTTGTGGCATTATCAAATGGCCCTGAGTCTTTGTTCAGCCCAGCTTTTATTGAAAGCTATATATTTTTTTTGGTGTTGTTGTGTTTTTAGTTAACCAAGGGGAGTAAGCTGAAGAAGGAAGTAAAAACGTCAGCAGTTTCTATGAGTAAGCATGTTAGTTCTTGTTCTATCTGTAATCATTAACTTTAAGGGTCTGGGAAGCCTTGAGAAATCCGAAACCTGAGCCTTATGTGGGGCAGCCCCCTGTTTGTGCACATAAATTCCTCAGGGGAGGTTAGACCCCTTTAATTTCTCTGTTGAGCTGATATGATGACATCAGTCATCCTCTGAAGAATTGGCAGAAAAGACAAATCTTCTTTTTCAGGAGATGCCTCCCCTGAAGGCATCTCTCTCTGTACACGCTCTCCTATTTCAGAGTTTGACCTGTTCCCTTGATCTCTGCCCTGGCCATAATGCAATTCCACAATAGGTATTTGCTTTGACTGTTGACTGGGCAGGGGTGAGCCTGGTTAATGTTTCTTTCCAGGTCTTGTGGGCAGCAGCTTCTGTTTATGGCCATTGTCTTTTAGAGCGCTTACCAATTACAGCAGGGATTTTTGTAAGCTGTATCCTTTCCAACCCAGGCTTCCGGGAAAACATGAACTGCCCAGACAGATAATTTAACTGTTAGTTTAGAAGTAAGCTAGCTAAACTATTTTTATTCCACCTTGCTCAGCTTATTTCCCTGTTTTTCCCTTTCCTGGGAGTGTTTTCCCTAGCCAAGAATGGGGTCTTCAGTCACTTTTCCCCCTGCAATAGGTATTCTTGAAGGACAAGAGGAAAATCTCAATGGTGTGGAAGCCCTGGCTGATGATATTATAACTAAAAATTTTCCAGTCATTACCAAAATTTCATACACACCCCTACTGTATGGATAATGAAGCCTGGGTTAACTCGATTCAAATAGAACATCCCCTTGATACATTGTAATCAACCTGGCCAAAGTCAAAATGAAAAAAAATCTGCAGGAGGCCATGTGTAAGCTGCAGCTGACCTACAAGGGCAAAGAGGAGCTGACCTATATAAGGGCCCACTCACCAGGGTGACAGCTGGCTTCACAGCTGCTGAAACTTTACAAGTCAGAAGAGAATGGACTCTCACCTTCAATCTTCTCAAACAAAATAACTACCAACCTAGGATTCTGTATCTTGCAACACTTAATTTAATATTTGATGGAGAAATCAAATCTTTATTGACAAACAAACATTGAGGAAATTTGCCACTACCAAACCCACTCTGAAAGAAGTACTCAGACAAGTACTATAGGCCAACCAACACAATGGACAGCAAAAACACACCCAGAAACCAAAGGACAAAGCAATAAAACAAGGCGACAGAGATGCACACATCTATTCCAAGTAAAAATGTGAATTCATATTTAGATGTTAATAGAGTATAAAAAGTCCTTTGATAATGGCTTTAGATTATACATTGTGATTAATCATGCAGAAATTTACACCAGTCTAGGTTTGGCATGATATCACAAATAATATCTTTCATTATGTAAGAAGATTTAAAATATTATCTCTTCTGCCAACTTATTGTTCCATAGCAATCATTCAAAACAACAGATTTCAATAGATTAAAGATGAAACAGATATGGTTCTTTTACTAAGCCAGGCATCAAAGAGTTTTTCAAAAGTGTAAAGCAATGCTACTTTTTTCATGTATTTTATTTGGAAAACTATAGTTTTTTAGGGTGCACCCATAGCCCAGTGGTTAGAATGCCGGCCACATGCATGGGGGCTAGTAGGTTCAAACTTGGGCAGGACTTGCTAAAACAACAACAAAAAATTAGCTGGGCATTGTGGCGAGTGCCTGTGGTCCCAGCTACTAGGGAGGCTGAGGCAAAAGAATCACTTAACCCAAGAGGTTGAGGTTGCTGTGAACTATGATGCCACAATACTCTACTGACAAGTGAGACTCTATCTCAATTTAAAAAAAAGAAAAAGTATAGTTTTTTAAAACAAAATTTATTCAACCTGTAGTGAATTTTTTACTTTGATTTTAAATAAATTGATAAATATAATCTTTTGAGTTTGAATTTATAATATAATCATCAATATATAAACAGCAAAAATGAACTCTTTGATGTTGTCAATAGTTTTTTGTTTTTTTTTAATGCAAAGGAATTCTCAAACCAAAATGTTTGAGAATATTTTATTTCGGTAACTGGATAGTAATTCTTGGAATCAGATAGTATGAATTATCTAACTTAGGCTTAGTTTTTCAAGATTGCTTTGGTTATTCTAGGTCCATTACATTTTATTTTAAATTTTCTTTTCTTTCCAACTTTTTTAGGTTCTACAAGATAATCAAATACTCCGGTTTCATTAAGGTTAGAATTATGTTGAATTAATATATCAATTTTATAAGAATTAATATAATGAAATATTGGCTCTCTCATCTCTTAAATATGGCATATCTCTGCACTTATTTACATTTTCTTTTATTTCTCCCTGTATTATTTTGTGGCTTTCTGTTTATCAGTATTATACGATTTGTTTGAAAAGCATATGCATTTTAAGTTTTGAATGCTAATGTAAATGCTGCTGCAACTTTATATGAAAATACAGTTTAATTTTAATACTGTATTTTGTATGTTTTGTATCTTAAATGAAATTCTTAATTCTAATAATATGATTGTAGATTCTTGAGGATTTTCTCAGTAGACTATTATTTAGTCTGCAAATAAACACAAATGTCCTTGCTACTTTCTCATAAAGACATTCCATTTGCATTTTTAAAAATTGCTCTAGCTAGAACCTCCAAAAGGAAACTAAATGAAAGTCATCAAAAACTAGTTATCTTTCCATTTGTCGTTACATTTGAATTTAAACATTGAAAACAACTTGGCATTACTAGGGTAAGGCCACTTGGCCATGGTGCTACCTTCTAATATATGAATGAATTTTATTTTATAACCTTTCATTAAAGGCATTTGCATCTATGTTTAAAAGGAAGATTGATCTGTAGTTATTGCTGTTGAACTTGGCTTTTATAATAGATTTTTTTCTGGTTTGGGTGGCGTAATAATGTTGGTCTCGTTAAAAAAGAAAAAAGAATTTGGGTAAGTTCCTTACCCTATCTTCTTTTAAAGGGCACTTTTTTTTACACTTTAAGAGTATATCAATAAAATTATGCCTGGCATTAATTTAGAGGAAGTTTTTTTTTAATTAAATTCTTGAAAATATCTCACTGGTTGTATTTATGTTAATTATTGATTTGGTTTTGGAAATTGATATATTTTAAGGAACTCATCCATTTCATCTCAGTTGGTATAACATTTTATAATAATACCGTTGCATGCCTTTAATACCTGTTAAGTCCCCAGTCTTATCTCTTATTTCATTTAGGATACTGCTTACTTTATTTTATCTCTTACTTGTTTTGATCAGCTAGTTGGCCACTTAATCATTTTGTCTTAAGAAAATATCTTTGTTCGACATAATTTTATTGTTTTGGATTCTCTTTTTATTTTATTAATGTGTACACATTATCTTTTCTTTGCTCACTTTGATTTAATTTGCTTTTCTTTTTGAGATTTCTTAACATGGTTACTTAGGTTATTGATTTCAGATTTTTTTTTTTTTTTTTTGGAAAAATAATCAACCCAAGTAAAAATTTTGGTCTACATCTTATTTCAGCTACATTCCTTGAAGGGATTGTGTTTTCATTTTCTTTGGTGAAAAAATATGTATTCTAATTTAACTTGTGTTTTCCTCTTTGCTATTTAAAATTACATACAATTTTTTTTTTTTTTTTGCAGTTTTTGGTCAGGGCTGGGTTTGAACCCGCTACCTCTGGCATATGGGGCTGGCGCCCTTCTCCTTTGAGCCACAGGCGCCACCCAGAATTATATACAATTTTTAATATACATTGGCATTTCTTCTTTGACCCATGGAATATTTTTAATTATCAATCATTTCCCACATGTTCAGAGATTTTCCTATATTCTGTTGCTGTTGAGTAATTATATATATCATCAGTTGTTTCATGCTGTTGTCCACTTTTCTATATTCTTGCTGACCTTCCAACTAGTAGCTCTATCAGTTGCTGAGAGGAAAGTATTGCAATTAAGTCCTTTATGGAGTTGTCCTTTTTTCTTATCCAGTTTATTGAGTTTTGCTTCATGTACTTAGAGACCCTATTGTTTAATAAACTTACAGGATCCTGTTAGATTGGTTTATAATAAAATGATCTTAAATATAATCTTTGATCCAGTAATTTTCTCTGCTTTGTAGTTAGCTTTACCAGCGAGAAACACAGCCTGTCCTGCATTTTTCAAAATTAATATTTGCTTAGTATAACTTTTTGTATTCTTTACTTCTACTCTCCCAAGTTCATTGAATGTAAAGTAGCCTTTCGTGAGCAGAGTATGATTGTGTCATATTGATACAGGCCAGGTGGTGCCCCAGCCAGCTCAGCTCTTATGTAGAGCTGCCTTATGCAGAGCTACACAATATCACCTTGGCAGTGTTGGTGCACGGCAGCCTGCAGAGGAACCAGCTGGTTGGACTATAGGCAAGGGGGGGACCTCCAACCCCCACCGGAGGCTCCAATAGCCAAACCGGTGAGACAACTGCTGGGAAAACATGGGCGCCTTGGTATCTCCTTACTTTGCATTTATGACTAAACAGGGAATCCCCATTTCCTAGGTCAATTTCATGTAAGTTTCCTAGGGCTCAATCCTGCAATGGACTGTGTCCATTCATTAATGCATTCATTCACCTTGCCCCAGTGGAAGAGACTGTGTCCATTCATCATTTCCTGGCCTTATATAGAAAAAAACCCAT
Source organism: Arctocebus calabarensis (assembly GCA_963573935.1). Classification (NCBI taxonomy): domain Eukaryota; kingdom Metazoa; phylum Chordata; class Mammalia; order Primates; family Lorisidae; genus Arctocebus; species Arctocebus calabarensis. The sequence goes on along the minus strand of CAUYON010104193.1, from coordinate 19,412 downwards.
GCACCTATATATACCTCTAGACTAAGAGCCTGAGGAGAGACTGGGAGAGAAACAGAGAGAGCTTTTCTCTCTCGACTTGGGTTTTCTCTCCCTAACGGGAACTTCAGTGTTTTGTATTCTTTTCTGTAAATAAATTCTGTTCTAGCACTGATCTGTGGCCTGCAGATTTATTCTTCAAATCACCGAGACCAAGAACCTGAAATTCCGGTATCAATATGTGATATTTTATCCACTTTGTCAATATCTGTCTTTTGATTTATATGAAAAGTAGTTGTTAACATGTTAATCCTTCAGTCTACCATTCTATTATTTTCTGTTTACTTCCTCAAATTCTCATTGCTCTGTTTCATTTTTCTTGCTTTGTGTGGGTTTCGTGAGCTGATTTTGAGAATTCCATCCTAATTTGTTTGTAGATGGTATGAGTGTGCACTTTCTATATTCTGGATGTCATAGTGGCTGCTCCTGGAATTCTTATATAAACATGTTGACTTATCCTAGTCTAGCAGTTTTACAATGCTAACATTTTGAATCAAGTATGGAAAACTTTACTTTCATTTAGATCCTTTTAAATATAATTATCTTGAGTGTCAGATGGTATTACAGACTTTATTTCACTAATCAAATAAAATTTATACATAAAACATATCTAGAAAGTACATCCTATTCACACTCCCATAACACTATTCTTTCCATTATTCCTTTATTTATTTGTGCCTCCTGAAAATTATTTCTTCTGTCATTTCTTTTGAGAACTTCCTTTAGCTAATATTTAATGGTATGTCACTATTGACCAGGATGTCTTTATTTCTTGTGCATCTTAAAGATAGTTTCACCCAATACAGAATTTTCAGTTGACACTTCTTTTCTTTTAGCATTCAAAAAATGTGGACATTTTCTTTTGTTCTCCACGTTTTTTGATAATGAATTCACTGTCTTTTGAATTATTTTGCCAATAGGCAATGTGACATTTTTCTCTGGATATTTTCACAATTTTTTTGTCTTTCATATTCAGAAGTTTATTTATGATGAGTCTTGGTGATTTCTTTTGGTTTATCTGTGGTTTGCTTAATTTCCTGTAACTTAGGCTTTTAGCCATTGTATTTTTAATTTCTCTCAGGCCCACGCTCAGGCCTACTATAATCTAATTAGTAAATTATAGGCCCACTTTCCTATAATGTATTAATTTAGCAAAAATCCTGAATATAATAAACTATTAAACTATTATCAACTATACTTTCCATTTTATGCATTAGATGAGTAAACTTGAACAAGATACACATTGTTCTAAGTCTAATTTACTCCCACTCTTCAGGATTATTTTAGGATTAAAATAACATAACCCAATTTAAAATACAATTCCTTGCATAAAGTATTAAATGAACATTAGTTGATTATTATTATTGTGATTCACTTAAACATAGTGTACTTGTTTAAGTTACCAAAACATGGTGATGTGTTTAGTGAGTGCTTCAAACATTCTGAATTCTTAAGAAGGTAGGCATCAATATGGCCTTGCCATTTATAAACGTTGCTGCCACTGGGGAGGAAAACAAATACTGCTGTTGGTGTTTTCATGTCAACTAATAAACTTTATCTCTCTGACAGTGACCCAAACGTGTAATCTGGCATCTCCAGTTGGTAAAGGTTTTTGGAACTTCTCAGAAATTGTACAAAGGTGTACCTTTTATTAGAAAAATTGATCTTGGATCTAAAAGGTCAACAAAGTAAAGACTTGCCTTTGGTTCTCAAGAATCCTAAAAAATATGTTGAATATAAGATATTTTATCTACTTTATGGGTTAACCCTGTCTGGATTTGCACCTGTGGTTTCTGGAGCTGGTGCACTTAAAGAACTAAGCACCTCCTCTCATCTATGAAGAATGAAATTTTTAAATTACAAAAAGCACTTTAAGGAATGCATTTCCTAAACCAACTATGTTCAGCGTTAGAAGATAAAAGCCATTTTGCTGCCAAGCAGGTGTCTGTATAGAATTTACTGTTACAGATCCATAGTGCCATTGCCTTTAGCCAGTGAAGACATAAGTGGGCCTTATCTTCTGGCATCCTGTCAAAATTAAGAGAACTCTGCTTTCATATCCAATTTATTCATTCAGTTCAAGTACTTTTTTTGTAATGCTTTACAAAAATAAAATGTTGAGAAAGATATTTCTATGAAAGATTTCAGAATAAATTCATGTTTGTGTAGCCTCACTACCGAAACCCTACAGAAATGAACTTCCTTTAGCCTTATAGAAGGCTATATATTTTTGTGTCAATTATGCAAAAATTTAGACCAGGCTGAAATATTCTGAATATTAGTGGACATGATCCCACTTAGGAAGATTGTATAGTGTAGGAAATAAGAAAGGGAGTTATGAGACTCTGAGACAGGGTTATGAACAGGTTCTGAGAGGATTAAGAAAAGCTTCCTTTAGGATTACTTCCAACACAAAAAATGGTAGGTGGAGGGTAGATGTTTAACTCGTAGACTAGTCATTTTATTTTTCTCAAATCTTTTCTCCTTATAAGGAAAAGCAGTAGGAAGAAATTATCCAATGTAACTTATGACTGAAATAACATGAGCAAAGAGCAATTTTTACGTATCTACATAGATCTGAGGTTTTCTCTGGGTGTTCAACCTCATACCAATCACACGAGTGACAAAAGAGAAACCCCTGTATGAAGATAGTCAATAAATTTAAAGGTAAATTGTTTGATGACATAATCTATGAATAGCAGTGGAATATCTATCAACTTCTTTTCTCTATTCTCCAGTCGTACATATGGCTAAATGAGGTCACAAACCAGCAATGCCTGCAGCTAAAGTAATAATTCCTAAAGGACTAAGTGGTGTGTTTGCGGGAGGGGAGCAAAGAAAAAGGGAAGTGGAGAAATATCAGGCATAATAATTTTAAAAAGCCACTCACTTTGCTAACATTATTTAGGAAAAAATAAAAATGGAATCCTACAACTTAAATAAAGAGGATAAACAAGCATGATGCCAATGAGAACATACATACTTGGCAGAAAGAAAATGGAGACGAGATGAAAAAAACATATAAATGCCAAGTACAATGATTAAATAACTTTGGGTGAAAATATCTAATAACTGACACAATCAATGTCATTCTACTTTCAAGTATTTAATATCACTTGATAGTACAAAATGAAAACATAGTGGGAACAACATAAAATTGAGCCATGTTTTGAAAAGTAATTTTAGATCAAAAAGCAGCATCTAAAACCTACATGAAATACAAATTACCCAGTAGAAAACCAGAATAGAATATAGATAATATTAGATAATAACAGAAATTAGTTATCATGCAAAGGAAAAGCATAGAGAATTTAAGATTTTAGAGCTTTTTAATGTGTTGAAGTTATATGGATATTACGAGTCTGGCGGTATTTCTTCCTTTCCTCCCTTTTCTCCTTGTGTTTTAACATTTGTAAAGAATAAAGTGTATCCTCTTTTCCCAGTGTTATCCACGTAGAGAATGTTATGGCAACTGTCTGTACGTCCTCAGTAGTGTCACCCTGAGTGCATTGTGGCTAATCTGATCCGTGAGAGGAGTGTACAGAGATGACTTGGACTACCTTTTGAAAGCCAGGCTTTGTGTGACCTTTTATTTTGCTTCTTGAACTCAAGCAAAGGATGTTGTCTGCTGCTTTCTGTTTTTCCTTTCGTGTGTGGGAAGCACACGGAGCCACCCCTGCTATTCTCTTTTCCGAAAATCCTTCTTAGTGTCAGTTTGATTTCCCCAATTAAGGGAGAGGGGCTAGAAAGACTTAGCCAGGTTCCGTACATTCAACCATGTTCACCACTAGTTCACTAGATACCTTGGATTTTTGATGCATGATTTTTCAAATTTATGAAACAGTATTTTGTTGTTCATTTGGCTAATAATCGTTACAGAGTCACTCTACCAGATGAGAAGGAAAGTGAGGGAATCCTGAACCCATAACAGAGAACAATGTACACAAATAATAATGAGAAGATTTTAGACTAATAAAACATTCTCCCAAATTTACCTACCAAATAATCAAGAATCCAAACAGTTACAGTGCAAGGTGGAATCACTAACAATGAATTTGATAAACTATAAACACATGCTTAAAGATGGAATTTTCAGGTTCTAGCTTTACTTAGGCACTAAAAATCACTATACACATTTAAATTTGTCAGGTGAATAGTTAGCAAAAGACAAACCTTATTTCTAAAGTGCAAAAGAAAAGAGAAGAGCAAAATAAACATGATAAACTATGTAAGAGGAGCAAAAACTAACTTTATCTCTTTTTGAGATAAAAGCCTCAAGCTGTCACCCTGGATAGAGTACTGTGGCATCACAGCTCACAGCAACCTCCAATTCCTGGGCTCAAGCGAGTCTCCTGCCTCTGCCTCCCAAGTAGCTGGGACTACATGTGCCCGCCACAAAGCCCAGCCATTTTGTTTTTTTTTTTGGTTGCAGCCATCATTGTTGTTTGGCGGGCCAGGCTGGATTCAAACCCGCGAGCTCAGGTGTACATGGCTGGCACCTTAGCCCATTGAGCCACAGGAGCCAAGCCAACTTTATCTCTTATAATCATAAAGATTAGAGAAGCTCTGAAAGAAAAATTTCAGGATCTATGATAATAAAACAAGTAAAGAAAAAAAAATCAATGTACCAACTACAAGACAATCTTGCAAAAAGAAACAGGTTATGAAAAAATAAATATAAAAATATATAAATGTACAATGATTTATCAAGCAAAAACAAACTAAAGAAAAACGAAGGTCACAATATTAATATGAAGAAGTTAAAATCCAGACAGTCTGCCGTCAGATCAAGGAAACTGTAGTATAACAAGGGACCTCACGTACAGAAGACATGTAACTTTTTTTCCAGCAACAGAGTATTGAAATGTATAGAGAAAAGAATCACAGTAATATGAGAAATGTGTATAGAATTTGTAGACTAAAATTTCTAAATGGGCAAGTAGAGAAAAATGTCTGCACATATTTTAAAATAAGATTTATATATGTGTGTGTGTTTATATACAGAAGGTTCCAAAATATATATATAAATTTTAAGAAAGGAAAAAATTGTATTAAAATTGTAATACTCAAGTCACGTTTGACTTCTGCAATTACAAGAGGTATACAATGTACAAGATAACCTTCTCAATATATATTGAGTATCACAATTTTAATATTGTGTTTTCTTATTTTAAAATGTGTGTACATTCTGGGGATACCCTCTGCATAAATGCATAGAACATACAGTAGAACCTCTGTAAGTTGACCGCCTAAGGGACTGGTCAATATACAGAGGTTGTCAATATAAGGAACTAGGCCTACTATACTGAGACATACAGCCGTGTGTGTCTGGTGTATGAAAATTAAGTCAACTTAAGGAGATGGTGAGTGTAGGGAGCTGGTCATCTAGGGAGGTTCTACTGAATATATACATAAGGAATGTGTGTGTTCTATGTATGTTCTATTCTCTCTCTCTTTCACACACACACACACATACACAATTCTGGAGAGGAAGAGGAAAACAGGAAAGCCTAATTAGTTTAAGAAATGGATACTTAATGCAAAATATACTTCCTGACCATGTTCTAATAAAACTAAATATAACTAATAAAAAGAACAACATTCTATAAATTATAACACATGTGTTATAAACTATTGAAAGAAGCAACTATAAACAGACAAAAATTATAGACCCAGGGTCATTGCATCAAATATACATTTACAAAGTTGCTACAATCACTAAAATTATATACTGATGGAAAATTCTAGTAAAAGTCATACATAGGAGAAGGCAGTAATATATGGTCTCCAAAGGCACTAATATAAGTTCTCCAAAGTTCATGGCCAGGCTGTTGCTAGCCCCTGGCTGACTTACACTGCACCCTCCTCTGGGTGGCCAACTATGGCCTTCTTTGCCTCATGGTTTCCTGTTTGGGGGCTCAACCAGGGGACTGCAAATGTGCTGCGAAAGCCATTCTGTTGCACGCAAGAGGAGGAGGGACAGGCCTCAAGGCTCGTGGGCAGGTGCCTGAAAAACCTGCCCCTCAGTAACGTGATGTCACCAGGACACAAGCAGAAAGACCACACAGACGCGAGTGCCTCTCAAACAACAGGTAGCTACATTAGCAGTTACATTTACTATCATTTACTATTGGAGGAGCTTTTTGGCTGGAAAGAAGTACTTCAAGAAGAAAAAACAGAAAAGCTGGAAAAGGAAAGGCAGTGAAGCATCAGAAAGTCTTTCCTTGGGGACCATTTTCCCTTATAACTCATACTGGAGAATCTAAAACTGACAAGGACTTCTGGATCAGGGGGTACTGATTTATTCTGGTGTCACTCATTGTCCTGATACCTGTATAGAAGAATTAAAAGAAAAAATTATTAAATTCATCAATGAAATAGATGATATTCCATCTCTGCCAAATTTAACTCTGCTTTTCATCACCATTGACCTAGAGAGGGACACAGAAAAAGGCATTGCAAATCAAGGGAAAGAATTTTCTCCTAAACTGATAGGCTTGGCTATCACTAAAGAAGACATTTATCAAGTGGCTTGAGCATGTGGGGTGTAATACAACCCTACTCTCAAGGTTAAAGTTGAGGACTACACAGTGGATTATATGATAACAGGGTACTTGATTGGACCAGATGGTGAATTTCTGGATTATTGTGGCTAGAACAAGAAGAATGCAGAAATAGCTGATTTAATGGCTGCATACAAGAAAACGCAAAGGAGAAAGGGTTAACCAAACCAGCATTGCCAGATGCAGCGTTCTCTTGCTAAAGAGGAAGGAAGCTTAGTCTCTCATGGGAGCCAATATTTATATGCAGCCTACAGAAAGACCATCATACTATGAGAATATCTCTATTTTGGATGGGATGTTAACCTTGGGTCCCAAAATGGATTCTTGGAAATGCAGAGATTACAACCCAAAGTCTTCCGAGTAGCTGCAGTGAGACTGGAAGACCAAGTTAGAGCGCAGCCTTTGGAAGGGCACATCTGCAAGAGACATAGCCAGCCCCTTTCCCTGGGCAAACAGGCCCTCCAAGAAGCTCAGCTGCCTCTCCCTTGTCTTGGACCCCTACTCACATGGTCGCAGGATTGAATTTTGCAGAAAAGGTTGTAATTTCCATAGTGTTTTGCTTTCCTCTTCTTCAGTTCTTTGCTATCTGAGTTCTTGGTGGCTGATAACATATTACTATAGGTTGTCTGCTGTTCAACATTAATCTTTTATACTTGAAAGCATCAGTTTAGTTTTCTGTGTTCATTTGTGAGTATTATTGCCAGGTCTGCCTTTTATTGCAGTTAACAGGTAGTGATTTGACTACTGAAAAGGAAATCTATTATTTGGAGAAAATCTATAGTCTAGTTTCTGTTGGGGTCTTTATTGTGAGCTTTAGCTAAATTATGTGCCATATTTTCAGTGATATATCAAATGGCAATAAGTGATATTCTCATGAGTTTGATAGGAGATTGCACTGCATGTAAAATGAAGGTGTATTTGGTTTTGCAACTCAAAAAATAAAAGTCACACACTGAAAATTCACAAGTGATTACATTACATGGAGGAAGTAAAAAAACTAGGAAAAATCTTAACTATCCATCAGAAAAGAGATTAACAATATGTCGCATGTTTTCAATTAATGATAACATATTTTATATAAAATGAAATAATAGAAAACATGTTAGAGAATCATGAAGCACAGCTATATTTATTAGACAGTTAAAAAGAACATAATGGGAAAAATACTTCACTAGGCACAGAAGAGCTTGGCCAGCTACTCTGGATAAAATCTCTGACATCGATGACACCAGAAGTACTCCTATAGATATAATCAGCAGTGGATCCCTAACCACTAACATGGCAGGAGGACCCAGAACTTATCAAGATACACATTACTTTTGAGAAACTGATGTAGACTATATACTCTTCCTCCCTTAGGAACTCAAATCCCAATTATAGAGTTCTGTAGACCTTTGATGATGAGCCCTTGGTACAAGTAGGTGACAATGTGAGTTCTAGTGTTTATGTGTTTGGATTCTTGCTTTATAAAATGGGAACAGGGCTCTTCATGTAATTATGAGTACCAAGTGAGTTAACACACGCACACACACGTGCTTAGCACTGGAATATAGTAAGTGCTCAGTGCATGGATCATATTTAAATAGTATAGGGTAGGACCTCAATAAATATTTGTTAGAGGAAAAAGTAACTTTTCTTACCTACTTATCAGGATTGTGAATATCAAATCAAGGCGTAACTTTGAAAACTACAAAGAAATAATCAAATAAGAAGTATTTCTATCTAATTTGGGGGCTTCAGGGAATTCTCACAACACACATAGAAGAGCTGTACTTCCTTTTCATGCTTCTCCATGTTTATTGTTTTATTCCAAATGTCCTTTAAATAAGTTGACATTTTCAGCATGCTTTTTTGTTTCCATGATATAACAGATTTCTCATGTGCCCTTATTCTCTTTTTTTATTTTTAAGAGTATGCCTTTAGCATAAATGGTATAAATGCAGAAATTTGATTTCTAACAGTTAGTGTCCCAATGAGAATTTTGATGTGATTCGTTTTGAAAGTAGATATGAGCAAGAAATATTGTTGATGGAAGAATCAGATTTTCTCCTTTTCTCTAATATGATGCTGAGCCAGACAACAAGTTTTGTTTTATTTTCGTAAAATATCCTCAGGATTAGTGTTAACTACAAATAAAATATGAAAAACAAATTAAACATGGTGAGTTTTTTGACATTGCAGCAACATCCACTTGACATGTTAATTTTTTCTCGTTTGGAAATTTTTTAGCGTACATAAAATTTGAAAGAATAATGAAGACATATCAGTGTACTTTCCATTTAAAATAAACAGTATAAAATTCTGACATGATTTGTTTGTTCTCAGTAAGTTGCATTATTGTAGTTGAATAATTCAGCAAAATCGCCACATCAACACAAGGCTATTATCACATCCAAGAAAATTGCAATAATTTTATAGCATTATCTAACATCCCTAAACACAATTCCCTGGTTTGAGATAGTCAGAACATCAAAAAGTAAAATTAAAGAACTGATTACAACATACTTAATTACAGGTAATCACCAAATACATAGTAAAAATGAGGGGTCCCGGGCGGCACTTATGACTCATGGAGCAGTATATGGCTCCATATACTGAAGTTGCGGGTTCAAATCCAGCCTCAGGCCGAACTGCAAAACAGAAAAATAGCCGGGCCTTGTGGCTGGCGCCGAAGTGCCAGCTACTCAGGAGGTTGAGGTAAGAGAATCGCTTAAGTCCAGGAGTTGGAGGTTGCTGTGAGCTGTGTGACACCGGGCACTCTACCAAGGGTAATAGATGAAGTGAGACTCTGTCTCTCCAAAAAAAAAAAAAAAAAAAAATGAGGGGTCCGTTTTTTTCTTTGCAGAAAACGCCAGGTAACACATACAAAAGTAATGACAGGATTGTTATTTTTTTAATCAACATCATGGGATTCCTGTGAAGGGCAAAATAATGATTTCCTAAAATCGGCTAATCCCTGAAGCCTATGAATGTTACTTTACATGACAAAAGTGACGTTTCAAATGTGATTACAATGTGATTCAAGATGGGGAGATTTTGCTGTATTACCTGAACAGGCCCGGTCTTATTGTGTGGGTCATTAAAAGCTGAGAACCTTTATTAGGTATAGTCAGAGGGAGGTGTAATATGGAAGGCCAAAAAGATACGCTGTGAAAAGGACTATAATGTCTTTGGCCTTGAAGATGGAATGACGGGGCCATGATCCATGAAAGGAGGGTAGCCTTGGGAAATTGGAAAAAGACAGGAAACAGATTCTCCCCACGTACCTTCAGAAAGGAATGCAGTTGCGCTAACTATTAGATTTTAGACTTGTGAGACCTGTGTCAGAATTCTAACCTTCAGAGAGAAGATATATTAAATTTGTGTTGTTTTAATAACTAAATTTATGGTAATTTTTGTAATCAGCCATAGAAAATAAATATAATCGCTGTATAACAATTGGTTCAGAATGCTCATCAATGGATGCCAGAAGCTTTGGGTACAATGATGTTGAGTAATAGGATAGTCACCTGGGGCCAGAGTGTCAATCCCCATATCAGTCACTAGTTATAAGCAAAAGAATGTACATTTACAATGGGGGAGAGGGACACAGAGAGCGGCATTTATCACCTTAATGAAGAGGGTGAACTTCACACCTTCAGTAGGGGAATGTTCCTAGAGTTCATGACCTTTGATGTGATGCTCTATGGAGCTCACACATCCACATAAAGTGTTCTTGCCAAATGCATATCTCAATCTAATAAAAGGTCTGTCCAATAGACCTAGATTTCTTATATTTATAAAATCTCCAGATAACAGGTAAAAACTTAAAAGACATATGGACAATCACACCCAGAATGTGAGATATAAGACGACTGTCCTAAAGTCTTCATAATATAAATGAAATAGAAAGAAAAAAAAGTAAAGATCCTGTTCTGAACTAAAAAATAATACAGACACATCATAGTCAAATGCAATATATGAACCCTGATTAGATCCCAGACAACAAGAAGGAAGGAATAAAGGCAGCTATATATTTTAGAGTTATATAACTATCAAAGTTAATATACACAAAGCTCCGGCTAGCATCACTCTTTTCTTTTCCAATCATGAATAAGTATATTGGCTGTTCATTTTGGAAAAAGCATTAATTTGGATTCATCAGACCTTGGTTCTAGTCCAGATTATGCCTACAAATGATTTAGGGAAAAGCATTTACTCTATCTGGCTGTCACCTTCATATGCTATATTATATTGAACAATCTCCACTGAACCTGAAACCTGTACATTCCTATACATTTCCTTCAGGAGAATCTTTGGAAGACTTTTCTTGGACTCTCAATTCTGGTAAACTTCAAAGGACAAATTTGCTCAGTGAACATATAAGTTTTCTATTACTGGGTAACAAAGCACCACAAATGGAATGGCTTAAAGCAATAGAAATTTATTACCTCAAGAATTCTGTAGGTCATAAATCACTGCACGGTGTTGCTTGAGTCTTTGTTTAGGTTCTCAGTGGACCAAAATCAAGATGTTGGCTGGAGTTACAGATCTCATCTTGGCTCAGGACACTCCTCCAAGTGCACTGACAGTTGGTAGAATTTATTTCTTTGCCACTCCAGGACTGAGGTCAGCATTATCCTTCAAGCTATTGACTGGGATCAGTCCTGGCTCCTAGGTGCTGCCTGCAGTTCGTTGTCTTAGGAAATTCAAGGCATGAATGATCGTTTTCTCCCAGGCCACCTGCAGCACATCCCTGACTACCTCCTGCTACTAGCCTATAGAAAACTGTCTTCTTTTAAAAAACCCATGTGATTAGCTCAGAGCCACCTAAATAATTGCTTTATCATACAGTCAACTCATTTGGGACTTTAATTATATATGCAAAATCCCTTTTAATTGATAACCGTGGTTCCCAACCCCCAGGCTAGTGGACGAGTACTGTCTGTGGCCTGGTAGGAACTGGGCCACATAGTGGGAAGTGAGGGGCAGGCAGACAAGAGAAACGTCACTTGTATTCACATCTGTTCCCCATCACTTGCATTACCACCTGAGCTCCACTGATCATGTCAGGGCACCATTAGATGCTCATAGAGCGCGAACCCCACTGTGAACTGCATATGTGAGGCTAGAGGTTGCCTGCTCCTTGTGAAAATCTCATGCCTGATGATCTGAGGTGGAGCTGAGGTGGTGATGACAGAGCTGGGACTGTCTAGTTGTAGGAAAGCGAGTTCAAGGTTCCCGCTAATTCCACGTTATGGTGAGTTGTACAATTACTTCATTATAGATTACACTGTAATAATATTAGAAACAAAGTGCCCCTAAATGTAATGCACTTGAATCATTTCAGAACCACCATTTTCCACACGCTAGTCTACAAAAACACTGTTTTTCATAAAACTGGTCTCTGGTGCCAAAAATCTGGGGACTGCTGATCTATAACATATCCTAATCATGGTAGTAAAATTGATCATAATCAAAGGTCTTGTGCATTATACATGGTATGGCCACCTGAAGGCAGTAGATTTGGGGACCCATCATAGGTTTTGCTACTACATGGCTATATCAAATCCATTATGTATGAAAATATAAGGCCTTCAATTATCATAAGGTTGTAATAAATATTTTTCAATATACATAATTTTCTATGGAAATCATTAAAAGATTGAGTCAAACATTAGTAATTTTGAAGGGTCATAAAGTGAGCTCAAGGTGGTACCTGTGACTCAAGGAGTAGGGTGCCAGCCCCATATACCGGAGGTGGTGGGTTCAAACCTGGCCGTGCCTAAAACTGCAAAAAAATAAAAATAAAAAGAAATGAAAATTAGCTCAGTTTCTCTTAAGGCTTAAAGCACAGAAATAACAGAACCCAAATTAAATTTAGTTGAATAGAAATTGATATGTTAATCAATAAAATGATTATGTAAAAAGCTTGTGAGAGGGGGAGGGGTTAGGGGAAGGGGACAAAGTATAGAGAGGGAAGGAGGGAGGGAGGTTGTGGGTGACACGCGTCCTGGTGTGACATGCCTTTTTAGGATGGGACACAATTATAAGATGGACTTTACCTAACAAATGCAATTAATGTAACCTGGTTCTTTATACCCTCAATGAATGAATCTCCAACAATTAAAAAAAAAAAAAGCTTGCGAAAGTATATCTTAGTATACGTTAAGAGAAAGGAGAATATTGTACCAAATGAAAAGCACTCTGATCAAAGAAAAATAAACATATTTTTAAAATCGTTTCAAACTGCTCAAAAGAATCAGGAATATGAAAGATCAATAGAGACAAACATATTTCATGTCTTCAAACATAATTTAAAGGATTAAAGAGACTCTTGTGATTTAAAGACACACCTTCCAAAATTGTGTGAATATTTTAAATGCTGCAAGCATCTAAGCAGAGCATTCATCTAACACAGTAACATCATCCAATAAACCTACAGGAGTGAGAAAAAGACAGGGTGAATCCTGGTGCGTATCTTTGGAAATCTGCTTTGCAAGTGAAAACCATTCAATTATTAGTTAGCTTTTAGACACTGGAATTCTTCCAACTTTTCCAAAATAGAATTAACACTGGGTTTAATAAGTGTCCTGTGGAAGTCTAGCTGCAGCATGCCAGCTGCACTTCACCTGTCTACTTGAACAGCTGCACTTTCCATAAGGAAAATGGAGCTGTCTGGATATGTTTTCTCATATGTGCAGCAACACAATGCCTTTTGATTTTGAGATCAAATTTTTATTTTAAAATCCACTACCAATAGGTATCACATGAGACCCCATCCACTTTTAGCCTAGCATGGATTTAATCATTTTTAACACAAAGATACAGGTTTGGGTGTGCATGATGACAGTGTAGCAGCAAGCAAGCTGAAAAATGACTCTAAGAGAGTGGCTAGCTAATTGACCAGTATGCAAATGAATTTTATCCCCTGAAAAATTCATCGAGTAGTGTGTCTCTTCCCAAAGCAGCCCTGTGCAAGTCTGGGGTTTTCTGATGCATAAAGATGTGCTCTAAAAATGCCAGGGAGGTAGAACACTCATTGTGGTTGTCAATTGAATGTCCCGTTCGTAACCCCTGTGGAAATCACAAAGCTCCCAAGCACATTGAGTCATGAAGGTCACCCTGCATAATCTGTCTATATTCATGAGTTGCTATTGCTAACTACTGCCACATTGAGCTCACTGTACACTCCAGCTGCTGAAATGCCAGACCTCACTGGATAAAATCCCAGCTCCTACATTCACATTTCTTCTTATTTATCTGTAAGGCAGTACAGTATCTATTCAGAAACATGTCCTTGACCATCTGCATATCTGGAATAGCATCCAGTAATCCTGAATTTTGCAAGAGGCATCTATTATTGGCTTTAGGAGTTTCAAAAGCAAAATGCTAGTCATAGCACCTACTATATAGATATGATATAGTATATTCTTAATGTCTTGCAAAAAATGACAAATTAAATAGCTAGGCGAAGAAATATGCTTCTAAGTACTGACAACTACAGATGATAATTTGATATATCAAAATAGTAATAGTTATACCATATTGTGGTATATATTGACACATTTCGTAGCTTAAAATTTCTTGTAAGCATTATTTACTTTTAAATCATCATAATGAGGAGGGTATGGCTTTCTCCTGTTATAGATTAGAAAACACATTCAGAAATGCTAGGCTACTCAGTTAAGACACACAGTAAGTATTGAATTTCAAATCTGACCCAAATGCAAGGCCCTTTCAATTTGGTTCTATGATTTTTAAAACTAAAAATATGCTATTTTTAATTCATCACTTCACTATGATTTTAACAAAATCGCTCATCTGTTCTTTAATTCTGTCATTTTCCTTTTTTAGATATATTAGTTTTTTAATATACGATCATTAAATATTTGTAACCCATCTTTGAATATAACTTCCTACTGTGTTAATCTGGGTTACAGCTATATTGTATCATGTCACCTATAATCTGTGATGGAAAAATCAGAATAGCATAACATCGAAATATAAACAATTCTTAAAATATGTTACATTATATATTAATATCATGTAAGTAGTACATATTTTATTCCTCAAAAGTTCGGCCTGAAAAACAAATTCATTGCATCAAGAAAAAACACAATTAAAAAAAAAATCCCATAATGTTAAAGGAAACAAATGAAGTGAACACAAGTCAAAAACAGAGGAAAGAAAGAACAAAGTGAAATCCAATAGGTAAATGAGGGATTTTTCTGAATTAGGGAATAAATCAAATTAAACAGCAGTTTCAAATGTAATGACTATTAGATCTAAGAGTCAGTAGCACAGCAAGGTGACCATAGTTAACAACAATTCACTGTATATTTTAAAATAACTGAGTGGAATTGGAATGTTCCTAGCACAAAGGATTGAAAATGCATGAGAATGATGAATGCTACAACTACCCTGCTTTTACCACTATACACTATATGCCTATATCAAAAATATCACCTGTATGCGTCATATATGTGTAAGAATTATAGACCTATAAAAATCAAAAATAAAAAATTGAAAAATAAACTAAAAAGACATAACAAAAATTAAATAACCGACTTAAATTAAAACCCTGAATCTGAGGATACAATAGCTTAATACAATATGATAGCTAAAAAAACTGGATTTTTGAGCAAGAGAGACTTATCTGCTGCTGTAGCTTTAAGCGAGGAATGTAAAGCTTGAGAGCTTAAGGTTTCTCATATATAAACATCAATTTGTACTGAGATGGAGCTATATTATGTCTATAAAGGGCTTAACCAAGTTTTTGCATATTAAAAGTGTCTTATACATACTTGTGCACAGCATTTTGATGACAATGACAATATTTAAATTATTACAAGTTTGCAGAAAAGATTAACTTAAATAAGTATATGGTGTAATGCATACGTTCATTGGCATTATTTGATCATTCCACATTGTATACTAATACACAACCATTATATTGTACATCATAAATGTGTCTTTTTTTCAATTAAAAAAATTTAAAAAATAATGAACATTTCTCCATTCCATATAAAATGTTTAACAGTGAAGAATTGTGCAGGCATTCTGGTAGAAAATAAAAAGCAAATATAAAACACCAAGTAATAAAAGTTATTGATAATGCATTTTTTATTTAATTTTTAATTAAGATCATACCTGTATACATTTATGGGGTACAATGTGATGATTTGATATACAATGTGGAATGCTTAAATCAAACTAATGTAGCTATCACCTCACTTACTTATTTTTTGTAGCAAGACATTTGTAATTCACTCTTCACAATTTGAAATATACCCTTGTATTGTGCACATGAGGTGAGATCCCACCAAACGTCTTCCTACAACTAAAGCAAACAGACCGCCTCAGGAATAGGAGAGGATTTTCATATGTTATGATAATGCATTTTAAATGAATGTGAAATTTGATTCAGTAAATGGTATAGCCATTTATAAAAAATATATCATGAAATAAAAATATGCATAAAATTCCAAACTGATTCAAACCACAAAGACATTTAAAGAAAACACAAGAGATTATTCTTGATGGGAAACAAAAAGACAGACCAGCCTACATATTAAAATTTCTTGGGGCAGAAGATACCATGAGCATGTTAAAAGATAAAAAGCAGGACAAATACAGCACATAGTGAAGGAATCTCTCATTATTATATGAAGAGTTTTTAAGTCTTTAGACATACAAAGGCCAAAGGAAACATATAGGCAATTAAAAGGTGAGTAAATACAAATAAATCTCTTTGTTAATCTTAATAATAATTAAATATAGTATTAAGTAAAATGAGAGTGTTCGAGCATTTGTCAAATTAGTAAAATTTAAAAATTGTAATGCTCAATGACATAATGAAAATAGGTAGTTTAGTAGTTTAGATGATAATTTTTTTCCTTTAAAATAGACTTCTTTTTTTAGTGCAAAAGTTAAATAATTCCCGTATCCCCCCCAGAAACCCAAATTCATAGCTTCCCCAACAAGGAACACTTGTAACTGATGAACTTGCACTGACATTACCCCAAAGCCATAGTACCCATTCTGATTCACTATTGGTGTTTATATTGGTGTTGGGTATTAACAAATACTTTAACAAATGAATTATTATAGTTTCATACAGAATAATTTAGTTGCCCCCCACCAATCTCTGTGCTTCACTGAGTCATCCCTCCCTACCCCTTAATCCCTGGCAATTGCTGTTGTTGTTTTTTTTGCAATCTGCTTTCTTTTCTTTATTATTATTAAATAATAGCTGTGTACATTAGTGCAGGCAAGGGGTACAATGTGTTGGTTTCATATACAATCTGAAATATTTTCACCAAACCATTTTTTTTAATTGCCGCTGCAGTTTTGCCTTTTCAAAATACCTATATGTATGATAGCATATATGTAGCCCATTCAACCTGCCTTCTTGCACTTATTAATATGCATTTCAGTTTCTTTCAGGTTCTTTAATGGCTGTCTAGCTCATTTCCTTATGGTGATGAATTATATTATTCATCATTCATTGGATAAATAATATTATTTATCTGAATATACCATTCAACTATTTAAGGACATCTTGGTCATATCGAAGTTTGGCAATCATGCATAAAACTGCTATAAACATCCACGTGCAGATTTTTAGGTGGACTTAAGTTTGCATCTCTTTTGGCTTAATGGCAAGGAGCGTGATTGCTAGATCATATTGTAAGAATAATTCTATTTTTTTAAGAAACTGCCAAACTATATTCTTTTTTTTTTTTTTTTCTGAGACAGATTCTCAAGCTGTCACTCTGAATAGAGTGCTGTGGCATCACAGCTCACAGCAACCTCCAATTCCTGGGCTCAAGCGAGTCTCTTGCCTCCGCCTCCCAAGTAGCTGGGACTATAGGCACCCACCACAATGGCTGGCCATTTTTTGGTTGCAGCTGTCATAGTTGTTTGGCGGGTCCAGGCTGGATTCGAACCCGCCAGCTCAGATGTACGTGGCTGGCGCCTTAGCCCACTGAGCCACAGGCACCGAGTCGCCAAACTATATTATAATCAGTACCATGTTGTAGTCCCACCAGTAATGGCTGAGAATTGCAGCTGCTCTTCATTCCTTGCCAACATTTTGTGCTCTCAGTGTTCAAGGTACTGGCTATTTCTATGGGTACGTACTATTTCATTGCTACTTCAGGTGCCATTTCTCTAATGACACCTGACTTACAGACTATCTTTTCATATGTCCACTTGATGCTGTAAATCTTCTTTCTTTAGGTATCTGCTAAGGTCTTTTGCACTTTTATTTAAAAGTTTTTTCAATTGTGTTTTGGATAATAATTATTTAAAAATCTTTTTCTTAAGATTTTCTTTCAGTCCATGATTTCTTCTTTTATTCTCTATATAGTATTTCACAGATGAGAAATATTTGATTTAAGTGAAGTCCACTTTATCATTTCTGTCATGGATTATGTCTTTGAGGTTGTGTCTAAAAGGTCATCAGCTTATCCAAGGTCATATCCAGTTTTTCTCCCATTATTGTCTACAAATTTTGTAATTTTGCATTTTATATTTAGGTCTGTTTTCTGTTTTGAGTTAATTTTTGTGAAGCGTATAAGGTGAAAATCTCTCTTCACATTTTTTGCATGTAGATATTATGGTTATTCCAGCAGCATGTGTGGAAAAGATTGTATGTACTTCTCCATTGTATTGCCCCTGCTCCTTTGTCAAAGATAAGCTAAATTTATGTGTATCTATTTCTGGGCTCTGTATTTTTTTTTTTTAAATCTATTTTCCTATTCTTTTTCCAGTGATATACTGTTATGATTACTATACTTCTAAAATAGGTTTTGAAGTTAGTCCTCTGAATTTCTTGAACTACTTTTATACTGTGTTGGCTATTTTATGTCTTTTGCCTCTCCACATAAACTCTACAATCAATTTTTTTCCCTTCCACAAAATAATTTGCTAAGACTTTGATTAGAATTGCATTGCATCTATAGAACAACTTGGCTGACAGACATTTTGACAATACCAAGTCTTCCTATCCACAAACATGAACTATCTCCCTGCAAATATGTTTTATTACATAAAAAGAATTGGTTAGTGTTGGAGATATGTAAAAGAGAACTTAAAGGCAGCATTTTTTTTAAGTCTAGTAAGACTGAACATATTGTTTTGAGAAAAATTTACTATGACCCAAGAGTTTCCCAACCAGTCAAGTTGTTTTTTATATGTGAAGGCAATACAAGGAGAATTAAAGATGCCAACAACTATGTAAACTTCTGAAAAGTATAAATATAAATATACATCATTTAGCCAAGAAATAAATCAACATACAGAAACAATGAACACTGAATCTATTTAATTATGCAATTAAGTTTAAGAAGTAAAGAATGCAAATATATTGTTTTTTACTCAATCGTAGCAGGCAAGATGAACCACACCAATATCCACCATAGGGGATCTGCCCTGTAGTACAGGAGACAATTACTTGAGAGTCTCCAACTATTGCTATTGAATTCTATAAAGTTCTGTCCTACTTTTAAATCTGATCAAGTTTTTCTCTGGAGGACCCAATCCAGGGCAAATATCCTTGAACATTGTTTTTTTCCTTTTTATTTATTTATTTATTTATTTATTTTTATTTTTTTATAATTTTATTGAATCATAATTGTATACATTGATGCAATCATAGGCACAGTGTGCTTCATATACAATTAGAAGTATTTTGATCGTACTGTTACAGATAGCCTTCATGGCATTTTCTTGATCACTATATAAAGCCATTGATACTCTACATTTAATAAGTTTCACCAGTACCCTGCTAAGATGCACCGAAGGATAAGTTCTTGATGGAAATTCAAG
>CAUYON010104192.1:0-14495 GCA_963573935.1 Arctocebus calabarensis | reverse complement strand
GGCCTGCCAAACAACAATGACGGCTGCAACCAAAAAAATGGCTGGGCGTTGTGGTGGGCACCTGTAGTCCCAGCTACTTGGGAGGTGGAGGCAAGAGACTCACTTGAGCCCAGGAATTGGAGGTTGCTGTGAGCTGTGATGCCGCTGCACTCTATCCAGGGTGACAGCTTGAGGCTCTGTCTCAAAAAAAAAAAAAAATGGATTAGCAAACCTGATAAAACTCTAGTGAAGATCTTAGTGAAAAAAGGTAACTATTCAACTAATAACAAGAATAAAAAATGGCAATATCACTGCTATTCATTTAGATTTTAAGGATATTACAGGAAGGTGCTAAGAAATATAGGTCATTAATTAAGGGAATATTTGAAACAGTCAGCTTTCTAGAAAATCCATAAATTATCAAAAGTAAAATAAAAGTCAATGTAACTATGAATAGCCTATCCATTAAAGAAAATTAATTATAATTAAAACTCTTCTTAAAATAAAACTCTGGGACCAGATAGCTTCACAATTAATTTGATTACATTTTAGGAAGGTAAATTACAGACTCACATTGCTTATAAATTTTGATACAAATCAACATAAGATTTAAAAATTAAGTTTAATTTTATACATATATTTGAAATGCAAAATGACAAAGAAGGGTTTATTTTAGTGATTAAAGGAAACTTCAATACTAGACAATAGTGATTCATATGTTTTTATATAATGTATCAATATAGAATTGATTTTATACTTACATTTTGTTAACTGATTTCTGGCTCAATTTCAACCTGAAGTGAGAGAA
Organism: Arctocebus calabarensis; assembly: GCA_963573935.1. Classification (NCBI taxonomy): domain Eukaryota; kingdom Metazoa; phylum Chordata; class Mammalia; order Primates; family Lorisidae; genus Arctocebus; species Arctocebus calabarensis. The sequence continues at coordinate 13,708 of CAUYON010104192.1, read as the reverse complement.
CATAGTCTGAATTATTTCAATCACTTGAAAATAATGATATGGGGCGGTGCCTGTGGCTCAAAGGAGTAGGGTGCTATCCCCATATTATGGAGGTGGTGGGTTCAAACCCAGTCACAGTCAAAAACAAAAAAAAAGAAAGAAAGAAAGAAAAGAAAAGAATGATATGATATAGGTTCAATGTCATAAATTTTTTAAAGTATCCTATGTTTAATTTCCACAGTCTAGATTTGATGGGTGCAGTGTTTTGATATTCATTAATTAGGTCAGTAGTATTGGTAGTATATCAGAATCTTTAATGTTGCTGTTTGTTTATCCTTTGCTATTTAATCAATTACATCTTCATTCTCTTCTGGTCATAAGCAATGATTCAATGAAAATCATTAATTTACTAATGGGAGAAAAGTCAAATAATAAGCTCTTAAAAATTATGGGCACAAGCTTAAGGTGTTTGGCATACTTGGTGGGGGCAGGACACAATTATAAGAGGGACTCTACCTAACAAATGCAAACATTGTAACCTAATTATTTGAATCCTCAAATTAACCTGAAACAATTTTTAAAAACCCAGAATTTACTGTTAAAATAATATTAGAAGATATTCCTTTGGCTATTCCTAATAAAATATTTATAAAATGCAAAGGTCTTCATGGCCATGTATTTGATCTTTAGAACATTTTTTGTCAAACTAACAAGTACAATGAGATTGGCTGGTCTCTCCTCGTGTCACTAGGTAAAGTTAGGAAAGGAAAAATTGAGGTCAGTGACGGGTATAGCAGCTCATGCCTGGGTAACATAGTGAAACTCCGTTTTAATAAAATTTTTAAAGAAATTACCCAGCTAAGGTGACACATCCCTGTAGTGCTAGCTACTTGAGAGACTAAGGAAAGAAAATAGCTTGATCCTAGGAGTTTGAGATTACAACAAGCTGTGATTGTGCCACTTCTCTCTAGCCTGGGAAACAGAGCAAGACCCTGTCCAGCCCAAATGCTCCATAAATAATCTGAAAGTTTCTTTGTCTCTCCTTTAGGACAGAGACCCTCATCTCTTAATTTAGCAGGGATAAGCCTGGTAAAAATTAAAGCCAGAGTCTCATTCTTTTCATGGTAGATTATAATGCAAATTAGGTGCCCAACCTCTTAAGATGCCTGCCATTAAAGTGAGAACACTGGTAAGAAATAGGATCCTGAAAATTGGAATGAGACATATGGGAAGATATTAATAAAGCTGGTGAGTTTGAATACCTATGGTCTAATGAAGTTGTCTTTTTTCCCTAGAAACGCCTGTACTCTCCCCTGAGAATAGCCCTACTTTGCCTGAGGAAACTATAATAGCATTCCCTGGGGTAGCTGCCTTGCAGGATAGTACTAATTATCCTCAGACTATTGTCCCGCACTTCTGTTTGCTTCTAGACTTATAAGTAGACTCTAATCCTAAAAGGCCCCAAGAACAGGTACAATCTGTGATCTAGGAGGAAGTGTGCTACACAGAGCTCCTAAATCTCTCGGAATTTCCCAGGTTATAAAAGCATTTTTTTTTTTCCTAATGAGGAAATTCTTGGTAGGCTCCTAATGGGGGCTGGCGACTAAAAAGACAAAGCCATGATTAGAAGTTTGGAACTCAGCTCCCTGACCCATTCTCCAGAGAGAAAAGAGAGGCTGGAAATGGAAATAATAAATACTGATTGTGCATACATGATAAAGCCTACATAAAAATGCCAAAAGTACAAGTATTATTAGTTTTATGTTTTGTTTCTTTGTTTGTTTGTTTGTTTGTTTGCCTAATTTGGTCTTGAGGGTTCTATCTATAAGCAAGATAGCCAGTCTCTAGGGGACCCTCACCAAGGGAAATGTAGGTTAACATGTCAGTCAGGTGAGGAACAAGGAGGAAGTGAAAGCAAAAGACATGAAACAAGGAGGAATTTGTTACTCACATTCCAGAGAGGTTTAGTAGTGCTGATAGGAAAATGATAGGATGTCCAGGAGTGGAAGGGAGCTCAGCCAGCGCGTGAAGAGTGAGGGAGAGGGAGCGTGCGGAACTTGGCCTTTATTAAGGCTCACAGGTGTTATCCTTTAAGCTTTTGCAAGGATTATGGAGTGGCTTATTTAAACAAAACACGTGATAAGGGGGAAGTTATTTACATGACTCTGGTGTAGACCCCCACATTTTATCATAGTCAACAAGTATGAGGTCTGTTGGGTTTGAGTGAGAGGAATGAACAACTAGCAAGTTAAACATGAGGTGGCAAGGGGCGAGTCTCAAGAAGTGGAATTGCCACTTTTAACAGCATATGACCAGTTATGGAAGCAAAGGAGTGATGTAAAAATAGAATTTAAAACTGAAATAGATGCACAACATAAACATTTGGAGAATTCACTTCTTGGCCATGTGGTACAGACCACTGTGCTATATTGTGCACCTAAACTAATATTCCCAACTGTACCTTTATTAAAGAGAAGAATTTAGAACTTTAGACCATTTCTCGTGACACTTTTGACACAGGACTTAATATCTTTGTGAGTCTTAGAAACCCTTATCACACCACTCCCTGTGTTATTTATTTAGTATATTCTCGGTGAATTTCATTTTCTTGACTTTTCATTTTCTTTCTCTACTTCCTGCAGCCTGAGTGATTTCATTCCTGGGAGCAACAATGAGCAGGGCAGGAGCCTTTACAGATGTCCCTGGTGCCTCATACACAGTTACAGACAACCTAGTGAAAATATTCCTCCTCCAGACCTCAGTCACTGAGGGTAAGTTCAGAGAAAGCACAGAGCTCTTTGTGGGATTTGCATGGCCAGCTGCTCCCAATCTTCTGTCTTGGGTAGGCTTAGTAATTTAATTGTTTACTAAAAAGACTGAGTTTTAAGTTACCACATATTGGTAACTTGCTTAATATTTGTTCTGGGTTTATGGTTTTGCTTGCCAATGACTTGTGCTTTTTAGATTTTTAGAGAATCTCCTGTATTGCTTTTTGTTCATACATGTGGGGCTCAGAAGGGAAAAATACAGATAAATTTTCCATGTCCTCTAATGTTTTAGTTAGTTTTGATTCAGAAAGTAACTATGGAAGCTAAACTATAAGTAGAAGAGTGGCCCTTGGAAATTCAGAGGACAGGGCTCAGACCTGTATGGAATGAACAATGAAGGCCTCTAGGAGGAGAGACACGGAGGAGATTCTGGAGAATGAGGAACAGAGAGTCCAGCACACACAGGGGGGAAAGAAAAGAGGGGGAGACATGTCTGCAGCACAGGACCAGTGCATGAGGAAATGGCAGTGGATTGGAAGGACCGCTGTGATGAGTAATGTGTGAGGTCTGCAGGATAGGAAAAGAAGACCATGGTGGGACTGGACAGGTGAGAGAAGGTAGGTGGCAGCTCACACAGGAGCATGCTGTGTACTGGGGTTTCTTTCTTTTTTTCTTAAAATAGTATTCCATCTGCTGAGCTCTGCCTGTCAGAAGATGTACAACAGATATTATTTGGAAGACTTCACCATTAAATGTGCCTATTTGCCTCCATATATTATGTATTATGTATTTGTTCAATGGCTTATTCATGTCAGCATACAAGCATGGATATTTATTTTGCACTTAACAGGAAATCCCAGTAGGGACTAAACCATTTGTTGTTTTAATGTCATACAGCAGAAGACTGAGAAGGGTGACTTCTTACAATAAAAGCCAAAGGAGTAGGGCGCCGGCCCCATATGCCAGAGGTGGTGGGTTCAAACCCAGCCCTGGTCAAAAAAAAAAAAAAAGCCCTAGGACAACTAATGGCCATTATTTGTAGTCCAGAGACTTCAGGAAGTATGAGAAGAGGTTGTCTAAGCCTTTGCCATAAAGGAGTTTTTTGTTGAAGGCACTAACAGGAGTGCCTATTGATTTTAATTTGTGAACAGGATTTGTATATGTGGAATATGTTGCCACCAAACACAGAAAGTACTAAAAACAATGGAATAGTGTGTCTTCAATAGGTGTGTGAAATTAGTCTCCTTGCAGGAGGGTGTCATCAAAGCGATGTCACTCAGTGCTCCTGGAAAAGGTAAATTCTATTATGATCTTGTCTGCGAAAATCGCATATGATGACAAAGCAGGTACTGAGTTACCCTGAAAAAGGCATACTGTGTCCCTGAAGAGATGGAGGTAACCTAAGGCTGAGAGGCTATTAAAATAGGCAATAAGGGCAGCGCCTGTGGCTCAGTGAGTAAAGCTCTGGCCCCATATACGGAAGGTGGCAGGTTCGAACCCCGACTCTACCAAACTGCGACTAAAAAAAAAAAAAAGCCAGGTATTGTGGCAGGTGCTTGTAGTCCCAGGAGGCTGGGAGGCTGAGACAAGAGAACTGCTTAAGCCCAAGAGCTGGAGGTTGCTATGAGCTGTGACGTCATGGCGCTCTACCTGGTGCAAAAAAAAAAAAAAAGAAAGAAAGAAAAGAAATAGGCAATGAATGGAGCATGCTAGCCAAATCTTTCAGGATACAGGGTCTTGCTTTTGCTCAGGTTGGTCTCAAACTCATGAGCTCAAGCAATCCACTCACCTCAGCCTCTAGAGTGCTAGGATTACAGGAGTGAGCTACTTGCACCTGGTTTCTTCTTTTATGTAATGAAGATAATTATATCTTTATTAGTTAGGTTTTATATAATAAGTTTTAATCCTTTTTTTTTTTTTTTTGCATTGTTTGGCTGAAGCTGGGTTTGAATCTACCACCTCCAGCACATGGGGCTGGTGCCATACTCCTTTGAGCCACAGGCACCGCCATAAGTTTTAGTCCTTAAAGACTTTCTTTTCATTTGCATTGAGTCATGTTAACTATTTGAATTTGGAGTTAATTGGGTCCCATTTTATCAAGTAAATTCGAAAGTGCCAAAGAATTGATTTTTTTTAACTTATCATTCATCGTGTTAGAGTGATGATTCATCTATGCCTATTGTAGAACATTTTAGGGCACAGATAATCGAACTTTGGGAAATTTGGGAAAAGATACAGTTAAAGTTGAGGCATACCTATTTTTTTTCTTTTTCATATTTAGTTACCTTCTCAAGATTATAGGGGCACAGTGTCTAAATTTAGTGAAATCTCCAGGTATAAATTTAGCAATTCTTAAAGTTAGAACCTGTGTTATAGAGGGACAAAATCCTGTCTGTGACCTCTTTTTAATTATATAAGTCCCTTAATAAAATTTGGGGTTCAGTTGAATCCCATTGTGGAAATGTGTAAAATTAATTATATTTTTTATATTTAATGTATCTCTTCATTATAAGATTATATTAAAATGTACATAGGCACACAATGTTTTTTATATTTTACTTCCCCCCCCCCGCATCTAGGTCTTTGTTTATTAAATTAATTAGTAATCATATTTGCTCAATCTGGGATTTGCTCAGTACTTAAAGTGTATATTTTAAAAAATTTTTTTCTTGGACTGGTAACTGCCTAAAATGGTACTCTTTTTTCATTTCTTTTCATTTCATTTTTATTCTTTTCTTTTCAGGTGTTTATCAATCAGAAGTCATGGTTCCTAATTTCTGTCTCTGGTTAATAAGAGAAACAAGGGGAAGAAAAGGGACCCAGGTGTTCCTAGGCAGTACCCTCTCCCTCGTATGGCCCCAACTGTAAATTTTATTTTTTTTCTTTTAAATAAAATTCTTAGGATGGCTTGTATTTTTAAGTGGCTATATATTTTTTCTCTTTGCTTAGTTACCTAAGAAGCTCCTGGTAGCCTGAGTGGCCCCATTATGAGCACCATTTGGGGTTCCCATCAGTCCCATTTGTAGGTGATTGTTCGCTCTATGGGATAGGTAATGAACTTTATTCAGCAGCTCTAGCTATAGAATTAAGGAAGCAGCAACATTGGGATCGCAGCTCTATTGCCTGTGAAAAGCCCTGGCTTCTTAAAGAGGGATGCCCCTCCTACTGTGGAGCCCTGAAGGTTTGAACACATCACTCACTCACAAAGTGCTCTGAAACACGGGAGTCTCCCAGCTTCTGTGTCCAAGTTTCACCAAATACCTGGTTTCTGTGCCCAAAAGCCTCAGCACTAAGGTGGGATTGCATCTCTACTGTCCCAGAACTTTATGACACAAATTGGGATCTTGAAACAGTTTAGCAAAGTAGTTCCCATTCACGGGAATGATGGCAACCATGGTTGTCCCTCTTGCAGTGTGGGAATGGCAATTTTGGATTTAGGGGAGGAATCACTTTGAAAAACCTACGGTTTAGAGCAGGAAGCCTTAGCCACACTGTATGATGCAAAAAGTGGTGGTGCATGGCATTTTGGATGTGTATCACCAAGTGCTAGAACTGCCTCAGGTAGTGTTGACCAAATGGGAAAGCCAGCTGGTAGTGAACCATGAGCAGGCTAACAGCATTGTATTTTCTTTCTCATAGTCATAAACACACACTCCACTCACGGTACCAATTGTTATGATTTTTACTGTAATAGTTTTCTAATTTTATCTTGAGGTCTTTCCATCAAGAGTAGCTATAAGCCAAGATAGCCACTCTGTAGGGGAGCCCTGATATGAGCTGAGGGATGGAGCTCAACTGGGCTGTGTCAGCCTTGTGAGGCATGTTCTATTCCATGCATTTAAACCAAAATGCATGGAATAAAATAAATGTATTACTTACAAATCATACAGAGTTTAGGCAACCATCTACAGACAGCAGGGAACTCAAAGAGAGAGAGAGAGCAAAAACACCTGTGAAGCGAAGCCTTTATTGAAATCCTTGGCATCACCCAAGCAGATCCCCTACAGGAAGTTCAGATTGGTGGGGTTAGAGCAAGCGAGCATGAGTTCCACAGCATGACCCTGTGATTGACTTGGGGCCACCACGGCATATCTGTGTAGGCTGGACTCTCTCACTTGTTCCCTGAGCAGATCTGATTTTAGAAGTGTCTGCCATTTACAATCATGTTGACTGGAGCTCATGTCAAAAACCCGTGAGCACCTCCCAGGGGGGGATTGGAGCAGTTTTGGAATAAATAATTTCCAGATGCCACTACCTGGTACTCATGATTTTAAAGATAATTACTATTTTCTACTGGACATGGATTGAAGCTGCCTCAATGATTGAAGGACATAAAATAAACCTGAGGAATTCTTAATATCCTGGGTAATATCAGAGTCTCCACTAAGGGGGGCAATGCCCAGCAGAGTTGAATAATACAAAGGAAATTGTTTATACAGAAGCACCCTCCTGGGGGGATGCAGAGAGGGACCACCACACCCATGAACACGTAGCGTCTTTACAAGTGCAATTTGGGAACTATCTGAGGAGTTGCTGGAAGCTACTGTTACATAGACAGAACTCTGTGAACAGCTTTTGATTGACAAACCAAAAAGTAAACTGTTGTTTGGTCAAGATCAATAGACAACATTCTGTGTGGAAGCCACATTACATATGGACTGGTCATATGGTCTGGTACATAGATGAACAATGGAGAATCGAGCTATTAAATGGATTTTTCCCAGAAAAATCACTCCGGGAACTTAAAGGGGGCATTGATTGAAGTAAGATCACCTTTTATGTTTGGAAGGGGGACTTTGGGTACACTCCTTTGATGTAGCCCTTGTGTCCATGGAATGAGTGGACACTGCAGGCTGCAGTGGCTAGGACTAGACACGTTATTCTTGCACCCTCAAAGGCACAAAATGCCTAAAAGAACTGTTCTGTCTAAGAGCAAGAGACACAGAGGGTCTCTGGGTAAGGGCAAGGTCCCCGGGCAGAAGCCCTCACTCATACATAGCTGGCAAGTGGATTATACTGCATTACTGTCACTTGCCCTGAAGGGCTAAAAATGGGTCCTGACAGGAACAGATCCTTACTCCAGACTGTGTTTCACATACATGGTAGTAGAGGAAAATGCTTAAAATACTATGAAAAAATTGGAACAGAAGTTACCCCAGACCCCAGGTACATTTAGTCAGACCAAGGGATGCATACACTTTATTTATTCATTTATTTATTTATTTTGGAGGGGGTACAATGTGCTGATATTTTTTTTTTTACACAATCTGACGTGGTTAGATCAAACCAATCAACATAGCTTTCACCTCATTTACTTGATTATTTTACCAAAACATCTATGTTTTACACTTGACAGATTTGACTTGTACCCTTGTCATATGCTCCATAGGTGTAGTCCCACCTTCAGAGTCTCACTCTATCACCCTTGGTAGAGTGCCGTGGTGTCACACAGCTCACAGAAACCTCCAACTCCTGGGCTTGGGTGATTCTCCTGCCTCAGCCTCTCAAGTAGCTGGGACCACAGGCACTTGCCATAATGCCTGGCTATTTTTTTGTTGCAATTTGGCTGGGGCTGGGTTTCAACCTGCCACCCTGGGTATATGGGACTGGTGCCCCACCCACTGAGCCACAGGTGCTACCCAGATGCGTGCATTTTATAGACCATAGTATTCAACAGCAAGGAAAGACATCACATCAAATGAAACAATCGTGTTGGATAACCTGGAAATAGGTAGGGTTTAACAGAAAATTGCCACAGGTGACAGAAACATTTGTTTACAACAGGAGAAGAGAAAGGCATAAGGGGCTGGTTTACACACCTCAGTGAGTGTGTGTTCACATGCAGTGTGAGTCAGGGTAAGTGAGACAGGCTATACCCACTGCAAAGATTTGTCTGCTCTCTGGGGAATTTGAGGAAGATGGGTCAGATGCTGGTGAAACTATACAAGCTTTCCCCACATCACATCAGTTTTCTTTTTTCCTACCAGATGTGCAATTCCAAGAGAAGGGACATAACCTCAGGTGTTAGAAGCAGAATGATTTCTAAGCAAGATACTATATCACACTTTTAAACCTTTATTCCAGTATTTCTAAGAATTCCTTTATTCCATCTGTCAAAGTGGGTTTCACAGTGAATGCTATTGTGTGGCCCAGCGGCCAGGATATCCCATTTCTTTCCCTATGTAACCTGATCCTATACGAATGGACACAGGCTGATGGTAAGGCAATTGTTAGACTAGTGTCACTGTCAGACATCTAGACCAGCACAGGGGCCAGACCTACTAGCTCTTCCAAAGGTAGAGAGTTTAGGTAAAAATAAATGACAAATGAAAGGTAGGAGAAATAATACAAGAGGGTGAAATAATAAATGCTTTAGTAATATTTGATGAAGAAAAAGTTTTTAAAATTATTGGTAAAACAAAATAAAAACACTTTCCAAGTCTAATTTAGACATTCATCTGAAGCTGTTGGTTTAAAACCTATCTTTGCTAGATGTTTTCAGTTCAGATAACTGCTGCTTCTGTAACATTTGGCTAGATTTGACTGTCAACTAATGGATGGCACCTGTGTTTCAAAGTTCTTATTAATTGGAAATCTCAAAGCCATGTTATGTTAAATTAAAAAGGATGATCATAAAATATCTAAATCATTTGTAAGTTAAAATACTAAAACTGATTGTAAAACATAAGTTTAAGTTTATATACTTTGACACTTTCTTTTTATATACTATAAAAAGCTACAGGCCAACCACAATGGCTCATGCCTATAATGCTAGCATTCTGGGAGGTCAAGGTGGGAGGATCACTTGAGCACAGGAGTTCGAGACCAGTCTAAGCAAGAGTGAAATCCTATCTCTACTAAAATTAGAAAAATAAGCCAGGTATAGTCCCAGCTACTTGGAAGGCTGAGCAGGGGGACCTTTTAAGCCCAGTGGTTTGAGGTTGCTGTGAGCTAGACTGAGGCTATGGCATTCTAGCCTGGAGCATCAGACTGAGAATGTCTCAAGAACTTTTTTTAACTAATTAATTAATTTAAAAAGAAATCTAAATATATTTAAATATGCTAATAAAAATTGGGAATTGATAGCAGCTAAAAGTTACTTTAACTTCTGAGATTTTCATCAAAAATAAAGGCTAGAGAAGAGTTAAAATTATAATTAATATATGTAATTAAAACTACTATATATTAGAAAATAATTATATATGCTAAATGTTTTGAAAACTTGGACATCTTTTTTCAAAGGAAGTAAAATTTTTGCTCTTTAAACTCTCACTTTGGCTAAATAAATTACCATTTTATAATAACATATAATCATGTTTATGACAACTTTTTATGTGACCAAAAGTTTAAAATTAAACCTCTATCAACAGAAGCAAAGGCCTGAAAAAGAGCAAACATGTTTTTATGACTGTCTCTTTAAAACCTTCTGATCCTTTTTGGGAACTAAAACTTGCATCCCTGATGGTGGCCAATCTGAGGGGGCAAGTGAGTGCTTTTTTTTCTTCTTTCTTTTTCATTTTTTATTGGTTTGTGTGGTTTTTGAATGTCAGGAGATGGCTCAATGGAATTATCTAGACAGATTCTGCAGATGGGATCAATCAGAATCATCAACTCTATAGTTAAACAGCAAGAGCCTGAAGCTGAAACACCTTCCCACTTAAAAGCACTGTCTTGTTGTGTGTAACTAGCACATTGGTATTTTAAGATGAAGTCTGCCAACCTTCTTGCCTGCCAGAAAATTAATACATTTCCCTTTCCTTCTCCTGAAACTATTTGTCCTCATTCTTCTTTCAGCCTAAGAGACAAGTACCAAATGTTCAGTAACCTTTGGAATTTGGCAAAAGTTCCAAAATCAGAATTTCTACACTTTCTTTGTGACTTCAAACCAGCTTTTAAAATATTATAGCTATTAAAAATTAAGAGAAATATATTTGATTTATTTGGTATATTAAAACCACAGAAGAAGTATTGCTAAATATAAAAGTGTTTAACTTTCTTTGGCTGATAATTATATAAACATGTTACAATATATTCCAAGATTGTATGAAATTCCTAAAATTTTGAGATATTTTGATATCAATAATTATGATTATTATGTTAAAGTTTGCATGCCACAAAATAGCTGAATTTTAGCTGTCAATTGTGCCTTTAACCATGGCACTAAGAATTTTTGTTATTCACAGTCCATTTCTGTTATCCATTATTATTTTACTTGGTTTTTCTCAAAAAGCAGTTTTCTACTAACTTTAGTGATCATATGGTTCAGGCTGAATCTTAAATTCTGTCTTGAGCAACCTGTGACATACCAACTCCAAGATATGTTTTCCTTTGTGAAAGCTTCTTCCTCTTTTTTTTTTTTTTTAACTGTTTTGGATTTATTGAGTGTACAAAGAATTAGTTTACACTGATTTATTTAGGAGATTTGGTAGGTAAATTCCCTCTTATAATTGTATCCTGCCCCAAGAGGTGACCCCCTCATTTCCCTACCCCAACTTTGTATTAGCTCATTTACTACCTTCATATTAGAATTGAGTACATTGATTCTTGCTTCTCCATTCTTGTGATGCTTTACAAATAATGCATTCCACCTCAATCTAGGTTAATACAAAATATGTAAAGCCTCTATCTTATTTTTACTTTTATTTTTTAAAAAGATAGAGTTTCAGTATGTTGCCCTCAGTAGAGAGCTAAGGCATCACAGCTCACAGCAACCTCAAACTCTTGGGCTTATGGGATTTTCTTGCCTCAGCCTCCCAAGTAGCTGAGACTAAAGGCACCCACCACAATGCCTGGCTATTTTTGTTGTTGTTGCAGTTGTCATTGATGTTTAGCTGGCCCAGGCTAGGTTCAAACCCACCAGCCCTGGTGTGTGTGGCTGGTGCTCTAATAACTGTGCTACAGGCACCAAGCCCCTCTATCTTTTTTAATAGCTGAATAGTATCCCATGCTACACATATGCCACAGCTTGTTAATCCATTCCTGGGTTGGTGGACATTTAGGTTGTTGCCATAACTTGGCTAGTGTAAATTGAGCTGCGTGCAAATATCCTTATGATAAGAGAATATTTTTTCTTCTGAGCAGATGCCTAGTAATGGGATTGCAGGATCAAGTGGAAGGTCAAATTTGAGTTCCTCGAGGATTTTCCATACTTCCTTCCAAAAAGGTTGTATTAGTTTGCAGTCCTACCAGCAGAGTAAAAGTGCTCCCTTCTCTCCACATCCACGCCGACATCTGCATCTTTGAGATTACGTGATGTGGGCCATTCTCACTAGGTTAGGTGATATCTCAAGGTAGTTTTGATCTGCATTTCTCTGAAGATTAGGGACAATGATCATGTTTTCACATGTTTGTCTGCCATTTGCCTGTCTTCTTTAGAGAAGATTCTATTCATCACTCTTGACTGGTGCTATATGAGATTGTTGGGTCTTTTTTGTTGATTAATTTGAGTTCTCTGTAGATCCTAGTTATCAAGCTTTTGCCTGATTAATAATATCCAAATGTATTTTTCCCATTCTGAAGGTTGTCTATTTGATTAATTGTTGTTTCCTAAGCTGTGCAGAAGCTTTTCAGTTTAATTAAGTCCCATTCAATTATTTTTGTTGTTGTTGCAATTGCCAGGAAGTCTTCTTCATAAAATCTTTCCCAAGGCTATCTTCAAGGGTTTTCCCCACACTGTCTTGGGGGATTTTTATTGTTTCATGCCTTAGATTTAAATCTTTTATCCATCTTGAATCAATTTTTGGAAGGGGCGAAAGATGTGGAGCTTTTCCCAACACGATTCATTGAATAGAGATTCTTTTCCCCAGTGTATGTTCTTGTTTGGTTCCAAATGTCAATGGTTCTATTTTTGTACCAATACCATGCTTTTTTGATCACTATGGCCTTGTAGTATAGCTGAAAGTCTATTAGGGTGATAAGACTGGCTTTGTTTTTATTACTAAGAATGGCCCAGGCTAGGCCAGGGACGGTGGCTCATCCCTATTATCTCAGCACTTGGGAGGCTGAGACAGGTAGATTTCCCTGAGCTCATGGGTTCTAGACCAGCCAGAGCAAGAGTGAGATCCTGTCTCAAAAATATAGTCAGGTGGTTGGTGGGTGCCTGCAGTCTCAGCTACTCGGGAGGCTGAGGCAAGAGGATTGATTAAGCCCAAACTTTTGAGGTTGCTGTGAGCTATGATGCCAGGCACTCTACTGAGGATGACAAAGTGAGACCTGGTCTCAAAAAAAAAAAAAAAAAAAAAAAAAGATTGCCTTGGCTATACAGAGTTTCTTTTGGAATATTTCTTTCCAAATCTTCAAAGTATGATGATGATATTTTATTTATTTTCTTTTTTTTTTTTATTGAATCATAGCTGTGTACATTAGTTCAATCATGGGGTACAGTGTGAGGGCTTCACATGCAATCTGAGATATTTTTATCAACCTGATTGACAAAACATTCATGAGATTTTCTCATTTACTATATGAAAACATTTTTGATCCATATTTAGAAGTTTTCTCCTGACCCTTCGAATATGTACCACACATGTGATTTCACCCTTTGTCCCATCTCCCTCAACCCTCTCCCTCCCCTTCCCTCCCTCTCCCCTTTCCCCGTCTTCCTGTGCAATAAATGGGTTGTAGCCTTCACTTGAACGATAAAGAATTCTAACTCCAGTAAGATTAGCCCACATGATGAAATCCCAAAACCAGAGATGTTGGCATGGATGTGGAGAAAAGGGAACACTTCTACATTGCTGGTGGGAATGTAAACTAATACATTCATTTTGGAAAGATGTTTGGAGAATACTGAAAGATTTAAAAATAGACTTGCCATTTGACCCTATAATTCCTTTACTGGGTGTATACCCAGATGACCAAAAATTACAGAACAACAAAGATATCTGTACCAGATTGTTTATTGCAGCCCAATTCATAATTGCTAAGTCATGGAAGAAGCCCAAGAGCCCATCGATACACGA
>CAUYON010104191.1:0-14123 GCA_963573935.1 Arctocebus calabarensis | reverse complement strand
AGGGTAGTATCTAAGAATTTTAATTCTGGACTACAAGTAACCACCTTAAAAGCTTTCGTCATAGCTGGAACATGTTCTTCTTAGCAAAGTATCTCAAGAATGGAAGAAAAAGTATCCAATGTACTCAGCCCTACTATGAAGTTAATTTATAACTTTCATATGAAGGCTATAACCCAATTATAGCACAAGAATATGGGGAAAGGAGCAAGGGAGTGGAGGGAAGGGGGAAAGATGGGTGGAGGGAGGGCAATTGGTGGGGCCACATCTACAGTGCATCTTAGAAGGGTACAGGTGAAGCTTACTAAATACAGAATTCAAATGTTTTCATACAATTACTAAGAAAATGCCATGAAGGTGATGTTAAACAGTTTGATGAAAATATTTCAGATTGTATATGAAACCACCACATTGTACCCCATGATTGCATTAATGTACACAGCTATGATTTAATAATAATAAAAAAAGAATACACACCTTTCTCTTAACTCCAGACACTAAAATAAACAAGAAGAAACTTGTCCTCCTCAAAACAAGTCTTGAAAAACAAGTTTCATGTAGGATTAGCGCATTGCACAGGCATTTTCTTTCACAATACCCTCAGTTCTAAATAAAGGGGCCCCAAGTTCCCAGGAAGGAACTGAAAGACTGCATCCAATGAAAGAGGATTATTCCTGCTTTTTAATCTAAAAATCTGAGCACATAGCTTGTGTCTGAGTCATAGAGGTGTACATCCAGGGGAAGAGAGCCATTCACCATCTCAGGAGGACAGCAGAGTAAAACTTTGTTTATGGAGACCAAAATGATAATGAGAAGTAAAGCAAGTGAGTGTGTGGGAAGTAGATCATCATAACAGAGGATCCATAAGAAGACCTCTGTGGTGGTGGAATGGTGTCAGCATGGGGTACATGGAAGCCTGACTTAGGTCAAGAGAGGGAGCATGCTTCTTGAACTTTAATTCCTTTAAAAACATGATAACAGGTGCCACCCATAGCTCAGTGGGTAGGGCACTGGCCACATACACCCAGGCTGACAATTTCAAACCCAGCCCTGGCCAGCTAAATAACAATGACAACTGCAACTAAAAAATAGCCAGCATTGTGGCAGGCGCCTGTAGTCCCAGTTACTTGGAAGGCTGAGGCCAGAGAATCGCTAAAACCCAAGGGTTGAAGTTTGCTGTGATGCCACAGCACTCTACCCAGGGTGACAGCTTGAGGCTTTGTCTCAAAAAAAATTAAAATTAAAATTAAAAAATTATTAAAAAAATAAAATAAAATAAAAACGTGACAATAGCTCACATAAGTTTAATAGTAACATACTTAACAAAGGGTCTTAGTAAGTAATTCTGTATAATAAAGTGACCTTGGACTAAAACATCTTCAGGAATACCAGTGGAGAAAAAAGATGCTAATTACTACCAATGAGAAACATGATGGTGCCAGATCATTTGTCGGAAACTCAGCACCATTTTCTTCCTTCTGTGTTCTCTCCTATGGCTGTAAGCCTAGGAGCTGTACTTCCCAACCAGCAGGGCTCTGATTTAGCTTCTGCCAATGAGACAGACTCACATGAGGAATGAAAGGTGGGAGAGAAGCAGAAGTCATGTTATTGCTTTTGTGACAGATGTAGGCAGATGCATTGGTTTCAGCAGATGGTAGAGTTTTGCTAGGGGTTTGGAGCATACTCTAGTGAATCACTTTGATGCTGCATGCAGCTGAGGTAATTGGTGGAGGCTTCTGATTATTGTCTACTGATTATTGTCTACATACTGATTTCCTTACATTTAGAAGCTTTCTTATCACTCCTGAGAGGGTGTCCAATGATATACTAGTTTTCTATATGACACTCCTTCCTGCTTGGAATCTGTCAGTGCATTCCATTTCCTTAACCACATCCTATCTGGAAACAGGATACTGCTGGGATCGGGGCTGAGAAGAAGTATTGCTTAGGACAAAGTAGCCACTGGGAGGAGGAAAAGATACACACGGGGGATTTCATCAAGTTTTCTGGGATGTGGGGTTAGAGACTTGCTTTTAATATGAATCCTTTCAATAAACTTGGGATCTTTGTCTAAAGAAACTGTCATTGTAGTCATATAAACAAAATTGGACCAATTTGTTTACATCTTCCCTTGATCACCCTTCTTTATTATCTTGTAACATAACTCTAGCCCCTCTTCTGTCTTCACCTTTCTAAGAAATTATAATTATTTATATTCTTTCTTCACTTTGTGGTTTTCAATAATCATGTCAGTTGCTATTTTCGTGGATTTGTCTAACTCTTTGCATCTATTATTTCAAGTTTTATTGAGGTATAATTGACAAATATATGAATGTATTTTAAATTGCAGTAAGCAGAACTTTTAACACAGAGACATAAAGCAGGTATTCAATCAAAGATTCACTAAATCTAAGATTTAACGGCAGAAGGTATTGTTTCCAATCCTCCTCTTGACAATATCTCACATTTTACCAACCTTTATGACTGAAACAGCACATTGAGCTAATGTTGCTACAAAACACTCTATAATTCCAAGTCCTATGTCTCTCTCCTGATTAAAACTAATAGCTGTGAACTCACTCTTTAATGTAGTTTCCTCGGGATTGTTGCTAGCCACAGTACCTTCCACTCACCCACATTGAAAGTCATTATTTCCTCTTCTTCAAGCTAGAACAGTTTCCAGAGAAGTTAATGTGTCCTGAATGCTCTGATACTTCGTTGAGACCTCTCTCTTTCAAATCCTACATGGAAAGGTGCAGTTGGCCCATCTCAGTGGAGGCTCCTGCACATCATGATATATATCTGCTTCTTTTATTGTGGAAGGGGAGAAGAGCAGCAAGAGGTGAATTAAGTCCTGTGCCAACCATAATCCAATGTACCAAAGCATCATAACAAGTCCATAATTTCTATTGAGAGATGAATTTACTCAATTATGAAAGTGCACTTTTATGACATCTTATGAGAGAAGTAATTAAAATGATCTCCTTCACCATCTCGTAATAAAATGCCCACGGCAATGATGGGCAGCTAAAACGGTGGATGAAAAAAAACTAAAGTTTATTGACACTGGAATATTTTTCTTCTTTTATAACTTCCTAGAGCAATGGCTCTCAAATGTATGAATAATGCTCCCTATCAATAAAATTATTTGAGCCCTTTCTTCCAGGTGAATGCATGTATTTTAGATGACTATGTGTGTGTGTGTGTGGGCATGCGTATAATGCATTTCTATATTAATACTATAAGGCTTTTCTATATGCCTGCTATAAAATATACAGAAATATGTAAATTTTAAAAGGCTATGTTAAGATGAAATAAACCTATTCTAAAGTATGTTCTTACTGTGTTGGCTCTTTGCTAGTGCCTAAAAGCGAAACATGGACTTAAGGCAAATTTTCCACAGATCTTATTGTTTTTAAAGATAGTTATTTATTCATTTTTAAGACAGGATCTACCTCTTGCTTAGACTGGTCTCAAACTCCTCAATTCAAACTCAAGTGGGTGGGAAGCAATCCCAAAGTGCTAGGATTACAGGTGTGAACAACCAGAACTGGCTTAAAGATATTTATTTAAAATATCTTGATTTACATTGAACCCCATAATGGCATGTTGCTGCCACCCAGCCGTCCTGATCAATGACACAGAGGCAGCACCCCGGATGAAATGATTGATTTGAAAGGGAATGGCTGATGCTAGCTCAGGCATTTCAACAGCTGAAGCTTGCTCAGGCATTACAGAAAATTTCTTTCAACAAGGCTTCTATAGGCACATAACCTAATCAACAAGCACATGACTTAATCTTGTGACTTAATCAATAAACATATGACTTGAACCTGGCCTGCAGGCCTTTTGCTGCCTGGTGTTTACAAGTCTATGGAGAAATCGGATTAACTGATAACTACTTATTATGTAAAACTATCCTTATCGGCTAAGGTTTGATTGGCTTAACTGATAACTACTTTACCAAGGTTATTCTTATGCTAAGTAATAATCCTTTAACCCATGTTTGGAGGCAGTTAATCATCTTAAGGGAGTAGCCTGGAAAAATCCCACCAGGATTTTTCCTTTCTAACACACAAAAGGCTTTAAACTTGCCTTCACAAAATGGGAGGCCGATTGACCTTACAAGGGCACAGATGACTGTGCCCCTACAGTCTCTTAACAAGGGCTCTAGCGCCTCTGATTGTGATCACGACAGCGTTGAGGAGCTTGCCTAAGGCCTCCCTGTTCTCCCTCCCTTTGTCATCAGTTAAGGGAATTGTCAGGTGCACCCGCGTGCGATGCCCCTCCCCTCACTCTCAGGAGTATTTCTTGTCCCACAGATCTGTATTTAATCCTCCGCTGCCAATCCTCATCTCAACGCCCCTCTGAGAGTGAAGTTTTTATTTTCTGAAGCCTGGTATCCAGAAAATTCCCCAGAAAAGGCTCATGCGGAAAACATTCTGTAAGTCCTTGCATGTCATGGGTCAGTGTTCCAAGTCTTTGGTTTACGTTTTCTTTTCTTAAGAAAATAGGCTTAAATACCTTCATCTATTTCTGGCACAAAGTGTTACTATCTAAGAGGCTAATAATAAACTAATTTTATTTTTTTATTATTATTTACTATCAGCTCTCTTTTTTTTATTATGTCATATACACATAGATCATGAATACATTTACGCATATGTAGGGCACAATATGTTGTTTTTTTATACAATTTGATGTGCTTACATCAAACTAATTAATATAGCTTTCACCTCATTTACTTGATTATTGTATTAAGACATTTATGTTCTACAGTTGATAGGTTTCACTTGTACCCTTTGCAATACCATCTGATTTTATCTCTTCTATGACTTACATGCTCCTTTTACTCAGTTGCCAAAATATTATTTTCTTTTTCTTTCAAATCTAGGGATTTTCTGAGAATGTGTCTTGGTTTGGCCACCGCAGGGTAACATTCTCAGGTTATAGTGCATGCTAGCCATGCGCAGTTTCAAACCCTTTTTCTTTCTATTTCAGGAAGGTTTTCTTGCGGTTTTTAGTACAGTTATAATTCTTTACTGAGACTTTGCTGTTATCATTTTAATTAAGGGTTTCCTGTCGTCCATACATCGAAACATCCCCACCTGTCGGTTTTTCTCGAATCTTTTTCATCTTTTTCTACTTTTAAAAAGCTTAGAGCTTTCCTTTTTCTTTTCATTGTTCTTAAGACATTTTTGTTGTTCTTATTCCTTCTCATGCTCCTTCTGCCATTGTCTTCGTTTCTGACGTGATTTTTTCTTTTGCTTCTAATTCTCTCTTGAATTGAGTCACTTCATGTCTGAGTTTTTCTCATTACGATCTATGCTGACTTTTCATGTTTTATATCAACCCCTAGCATCTTCTAACTCATTTTAAACAGTAGGCTACAGTTTTAACCTTTCTCGTGGGAATGTTTATCTGTTGTGTTTTCATTGTGTGGGTATTATTACCTTTCTATCATGGTATTCCCCTTTGGTTGTTTTCCTGTAATATTCAAACCATGCTTATGCTTATGACTTAATCAATAAACGTATGACTTAAACCTGGCCCCAGGCCTTTTACCACCTGGTACTTACAGGTCTATGGATAAATTGGACTAACTGATAACCACTTATTATGTAAAACTATCCTTATTGGCTAAGGTTTAACTGGCTTAACTGATAACTGCTCACGTGGAGTCCCAGCTCTACTCCCCTTCCTTTTCGAACTCTTTTGCATGTGGTCCACTCAAGTTCACGTCCGTCCCAGCAGCTTCTCCTCAGCACAGCACCTGCACTGGCCAGCTGTCCCTGAGAGTGTCCAGGGGCAAGACCTCACCAGCTTCTTCACCTCACCTGGGGCTCCTGGCCCTGCCCCGACACCAGAGTGGCGACATCTCCCCGCGTTTCAGCTGCTGCTCCCACCCTGACCTGTGACTCCTAATGAACGTCTGTTGCCTATTTGAGGGATTCTCCTGCTCCTAGTCTTTTAGATGTCACCTTGCTTCCCGCAGTCTCTTCCCGTTGTCTCTGCTTCCCGCGGTCTCTCCCCACACACCCTGACACTGACGTGTCTTGGGGCCATTAGTGGCTTGTCCTCACCCTCTGCACTTGTGGGTTTGGGGCTATCTGTCACCTGGTGTTCTGTGTGTAATATCCGTGAGGTTTTGATTGTGCTATCTGTGTTTTGTGTCAGAATGTATTTTTATTATTCCTATTTTCATGCACACATGGTGTAGACAGTATCTTAGACCTGGGCTTTGAAGTTGTGTTGAGTAGCTGAGATGACCCTTCCCAGTGGTCAAACTTTCACACACAACTATGTGGTTCCCGGGGGTTCCAGATGCAGAAGTCCAAGAAACAAATCAAGGATGTGGCGAGATTCCAAGGATTTCCAGTTACACACAAAGGAAGGAACCAGTGCCTTATTTTCTGATTTCCCCCCAAAAATCACACAAAAATGCCAGTAAAGGAATTATTAGCCCAAGGACCAAGCCCAGAAGGATGAAGGGAATGAAAGCAGAGGCCCCAGCAAGCAAGAGACCAAAGGAGCAGAGGGAGGAAGATTTCCCCAGAGATCAGGCAAACTTGAGAACGAGGTTTGCAGGGGCCGTCCAGGAGGAGACGGGCAGAGAGCACAGAAGAAACCAGCGCTGTGTGCCTCAGGCATCAGGCAGGAATCTATCAGAGGCACTGGGGTCTCTGGAGGGGGCATAGATGGAGCAAACCCAGCAGGGAGGGCTTGACCAGGGGCAGGTGTGGGTGAGAAGGCTGAGACCCCTAGATCCCCTCCCAGGCTGCTCCTCATCCCCAGCACATGGCCAGGAGCATGTTTTCTGGAGATACTGGGCCAGGGAGTGATAAGCTTCCTAAGTAGAGATCCTGCCTAAGCCCAGGGCTAATGTGCCATGCTGAAAACAGGGGTATTTGGTAAAATACTAGATATACTACAAATACTATATTTATATGTAAATATAAAACCATCATAGCTGTCATCATCTGGCTCACAAATCACACAACACCAATAGCAAAGGCCACTCAGCGAGACACCACTGCACTTGGATACAAACGCAGCAGTGAGGCCCGGACATTCGAAGGGGATGAAACCTCACCGAGTCGCGTGGCACTGCCGACGTGAGCACATGGTGGCGCCTTCATGAGCTTAACTGTTGGAGCCTCATGTGACGCCAACTCTGATGGCCATTCCAGAAAACAAGTTCCAAAATTCCTTTGAAGAATGGAGTCGGTGCTGGCCTCGGTGCATCGCTTCCCCAGGGCACCATCACGAAGCATGTAGCACTTTTCCTAGGATGAGTTCAGGGACTTAATTCTCATACCTTGTGTGTGTGTGCAGGCTGTATGTAAATTTGAAATAAATTCAATATTTACATACAGATATTAAATAGTTATGTATAAATTGTGTGTGATAAGAGAACAGGTGCTGCCTCCACCCCCAGCTGTGCTAACAGGAGCCACTCGCAGCTGTGAGGCCTGCATGGTGAAGGGCTGGCAGCTGCCAGGTGCTCAGTCACGAGCACCGCGGGGGCCTGGGGGCAGCAAACATGGACAGCTTGAGCCCACCTATAGCTCTCCTGGGCAAGATTATTCCTGGATCTCCAAAACCTTCGGGAACCTTGTGAGCTGACTGGGACAATAAAGGAAAAATGTGGGGGGAAAACTCAGTTTGGAGCTGAGGCAGTAAGGATACCCACCCAGCTGTCATGCAAAGTTCACCCTGCAAGAAGGGACAGGACCAGCCGCCACCCCTAGGACTAGGGGCGTGGCTCAGAGGGTCGGAGGGACTGGTCACCCTTGGAGACCCAGCACGGGTTGGGGGAACGCTAGTAGCTTCACCACTGATGCCTGTGGAGGGCAGGCTGCCTTGGGTAGAACAAAGCCCCCCAAACATACCTCCATGTCCCAATCCCCAGAACCGGAGCATGACCTTATTTGGAATAAGGATCTTTGAGGCTATGATTAAGGTCAGGACCCTGGATGTCGAGTGGTACCTAAAATTTTTAACATAGTACAGGGCAGAGGGAAGCCACAGAAAGAAGCTCCCACTGGCAATGCTTGACCTGCCGATACCTTGGCGGGGCGGTGGGGCATCCGCAGGCCAGCTCAAGGGCCCTGGGTTCCCATCAGTAAACTGAGAGGGAAGAGCCCCAACATTCCAGGGGTTCACAAGCATGGGAAGGCCAGAGAAGTCTTGGCTGCCCCTGAAGAATGAGCAAAGTGTGTTCACCCGTCACCTGTCACTGCCACATGCTGCTGCTACAGATGGGAGCACAGGTCCCAGCCCCAGATGGGCAGGGACAGGGGGTGGGGCTGCTCCTTCCCACCCCACCCAAACCTGCCAGGTCAAGGCAGCAAAGATCAAGGTGTAGGGAAACGTGGGTGGGAGGATGGCCGAGCCCTCAGCCCAGCAGGACCCAGGGCCCTCCTGGGGGCGGGGGCACTGCCCTTGCTGCCCACTCCTGGAAGCAGAGCTGTTAGTGACCAGCCCACTTAGGCGGTGCTCCCTGGACGAGGGCAGCACCGGGAGCCGTGACGGGCCTCAGCCGGCTGCCAGCACCCCTGACTCTCCTCACAGGCCGTGGCAGCTGCCTGCCCTCTCCGGTGTGCCCAGGAAGGACCTCTGTCCACTCAGGGAACTTCTATCTGGCAGTGGACATGCCAGGGCCCTGTCACTGACCCCCAACTCTAGGTCTGGGGTCCCAGGTAGGGAGGGAATGTTCAGAGCTACTTCCAAGCCCCCACAGAGGAGGCACCTGGGTCAACTCCAAGGCCAAGAGGCAGAGCCCTGAGCCCCTGACCAAGGCCCTTCTGCCCAGTGTGGTGATCAGGGTCCATGCAGGGCCACCTTCTAAATGGGCACGGTGGGCGCAGCTCTCCTTCCCTTGCTTCTCCCTTGCAGCCTGCTCACCTTCTGTTTCCAGGGGCAGATCCCCAGCAGCGCCCTGATCACCCAGTTCCCTGGCAGCATCTGCCCCGTGGTCCTGAAGTCCACCTACCCCCTGGGCTGGGCTGTTGTGAGCTGGCACGAAATGAATGGGACCCTGTGTGCGGGGGGCCTGCACGGCCCTGCCTATCCACGCCTCCAAGGCAAATGTGGCCTTTCAGAGTGACTGACCCGGGAGGGAGGACGCCTGTCCCCCTGGAAGAGGCCTGCACCAGGGCAACAGTGGGACAGTGTTCGCTGCTGCCCACCCAGAGGCCACAGGAAGGCAGCCTGGGACACAGGCCTCACCCTGGGGCCATGGCCGGCCACTCAGGCCCACAGCTGGGTCGAGCTATCGCCACTGAACACAAGGCCCGTCCCCAGAAGGAGGAGCCCAGATCCACAGGGCCAGCCCCACCCCCACCCCTCGGTGAGCACCAGGCACAGCAGGGCAGGGCACAGCACTCCCAGCTCGGGGAGACCAGAGCATGGATTCACGCTGTCCCTCAGGGGTCAGGGCTCAGGCAGTCTCCCCGACCCCCGACGCTGCACGAGTCCCCCCACGTGCCACGTCCTGATGCTCTTCGGGGAGCCAGGAGGCTCCTTCCATCCTCTGTGAAGAGAAACGCAGACGTGGCAGGGCAGGGCCCTCAGGGTCACTCCTCGGTCCCAATCGGTCAGGGACTCACTGCCCCGTTCTCATCACTTGCTAGAAATTCTGATTATTAAAACAACCCTGGATGTGGTTTGAAACTCTCTGCTCTTTACACGGTGCTTCCCCAAGCCCCTCTTTGAGGTACAGATGCCTTTCCCAGTGTCCTTGTAATCTGTAAAAACTGACCAAAAGCTGTGCCTGGAGAGGCCGTGGGGGGCAGGAGGGGAATTGTGGGGCTCCTTGCTCTCACAGCTGCTGGGGCTGATCCTCCTTCTCCGGAGCCCCCAGGGCAGTGCCCTGCATGGTGAGTGCTGCTCCTGCCCTCCCGGGACTGCCCAGAGAGGGTCCTGACACCCTGGGAAGAGGGGGTTGCTCCCTTGGGTGAGGGTGGGCGGACGGAGCGGAGTGTGAGCAGGTGCGTCTGTGTGCTCCTGGGAGAATCCACGTGGGCACCTGGGTGGCGTCTGCCCCACACCACAGGCCCAAGGCCGCGTGGAGGGTCCTCCCGACTGAGAATGCTGTCCCCTCCTTCACACATGTCCCGGTCAGTGGTGAGAGGACAGAGAGCAGAGGGTCAGCATCGCCAGGGGCAGGGCCTGCTAAGGTTTGGGTGTGTCCCTCCAAAATTTCTGTCAAAACTTAACGGCCAACATCATGGTTTTAAGAAGCGGGGCCTTTACGAGGTCATCAATGCCTTGGGGAGCATTCACCCCTTTGTGCCCTTCTGCCCCCGCCTATAAGAACACGGAATTCCCTTTAAAGGACTTGGCGACAAGGTTCCATCTAGAAAGCAGGAGAATAGCCCTTGCCCAGCCTGCCAGGGATAGAGAAGCCGCCCCCTGCCCCACAGAGGGTCCGGGACTTGCCGCTGAAGGGAACCCCCCACCCCTGACCCACAGAGGGTCTGGGACCTGCCGCACTGGCTCTGAGATCTGCAGGAAACTCCGTCTGGGAGAGGTGCGGATGGCAGCTGGTCCTCCCGTAGGGCTCCCACCTCCATAGAGCCCCCCGGGGATGCCAGAAACACTCTGTTAACCCTGAGCCCCTGCAACTCAGGCCACCCCTGCCAGGACCCAAGCAGCAGAGCACTCCTGGACCAGCGGACACTCAGGGTCCCAGACCAGGGCAGCTTCAGTGTCTCCTCCTTGGACTGATTTGGATCCCCGGTTCTGGCCCCCTCGCTGCACTCCCACCCTTTTGCCCTTGGCCATGGGTCTGGCCTGTTCCGTCCCAGGTCAGCGAGTCTGGTTCTGTTGTCTGGACATAGCGGTTGCCCAAGACACCAGTCCTGCACCCCCACCACCCCTGCACACACAGACCCTCCTGGGGAAACCAGCCATATTGATCCTGGTGCTCCAGGGCTCACTGACCTGAGGCCAGTCCTTGGGAAAGCCCCCTCCCTCTGTGGGCGCCTGCTGAGCACAGTGATAATTTTCCAAATCACTTGACTTGCTCTCTCATTGTACAAGGCACAAGAGAGTTCATAATAATGGGAGAAACACAACAAAATGATCAAAGCAAATCACATAATTTTGTGGAAAGCATAAGTCTCATTATAGTCAGAAGAAATCCACACAAAATGCTCAAGAGGACCCTGTCAGTGGGGACTGTGGGCCACTCGGCGCCCTCCCATGTCCGTCCACAGACCTGGAAGCAGAGGGGCCCTGCCAGTGGACAGTGACGCTCAACTTCTGGTCCCCATTTTCAGACAAAGCCTTTATTTATAATTGCATTTTCTTCCTTCTGAAAGGTCTCCCAATTCAGCTTGAGACCTCTCAAAAGCCAGATCCAGCCCTGCCCTTCACACCCCCAGGGCTGCCCCTTGAGGCCTCCGGGCCCCAGGTAGGTAGCAGGTGGGTAGCGGGCAGGTGTCCAGGCCCTGAGTCCGAGGCACACAGGAAATGATTGACTCTAAATGCCGAAAATTCTGGGCTTGGGGCCTGGGTTTCTCTGACATTGCTTCTTCCCTATGGGGTCTTCGTCTAGAGGTCAGCTTCCTGGGGGCCTGAGACCAGCCCTCAGAGCTCGGCTCATGCACCAAAGCTGGCTGCCCAACGGAGTGGCTATCGGCCACATGAAACACGACTGGTCTACATCAGATGTGCTCAAAGTGAAGTACACACCTGATTACAACAACACTGTAAAAAAGAGTGCAAAGTTTTCAAAAACTGATAAAATGTTGAAATCATAACATTTTGGGTACATTAGGTTAAATAAAATATTAAAATTAACTATCTATTTTTCAACTTAACGTGACTATTGAAAAATTTTAAATTGCACGTGTGGCTTTGCTGTATTTCGATGGGCAGTGCTGATCTAAAGCAAGAGAAAGAGGGTGTCTCTCCCCAACCACACCCAAGCCCAGGCTGGGCACTGACAGGTGCAGCCCCAACCCCCCCCCCCCGAGGCCCCAGCATGGTCGGTGTGGGCCTTACCTGCCCAATCCTGACCCAATCACTGCGTCAAGGGGTGTAACAGGACCAGCGAACCTGTCTGGAGCTGAACGTGGTGAGTCCCACACATCTTCCATGAGCCAAGGGTGCAACTCAGAGCTGGAGCAGGTGGTGCGGCTGATCCCTTGACACTCTTCCCACTGAGTCTGAGCTGGCCCCAGTGACCTGTCTGGTCACAGCAGGCTGCAGCAGGAGGGATGACCTGGGACTTCCAATCCTATGTCACCAGAAGTCCTGCTGCAGCTTCTGCCTAGGATTCTGGGAACACCCATGCTTGGAGCCCTCCCACCCTCGGACCACCATGCATGTGTAGGTACTTGGCTGAGAGATCCAGGTGAACCCAGCCATCAGCAATCCCACAAGGACACCCTGGACGTACAGCCCACTGGACCTTTGAGGGACTCCAGCCCCAGCTGCTGTCTGACCACAGCCAAAGGAGGAGACCCCCAAGGCAGACCTTCTGGGCTGAGTCTGACCAGCGCACAGGACTGCAAGAGATGATCTCAGGCTGTCATCTTAAGCAGGTAAGTGTTATAGAATTGGGAACCAGAAGTGGGATGCAGTCAAAATAATAGCCTAGAACATGAGGCCACTAGACAGCCAATGAAGATGTCTGTAAGGACAGAGAAGAGGCGGCTGTGAGAGGCTGGAAAAGCTGTGGTCCTCATTAAGTGGCAAGTTCCGGCAACACCGACCCCTGTGGTAATGTGGAAAATAGAAAGTAGATGTAACAGATCACTCAGCGACATTGAGGACGTCTCCGGGAAGAGTGCTGACTGTTTCCATAGCCTCTCTGAGCTATGCAGAATAAGATAGAAGTGCTAAAAAAGAAATGTTTCATTTTCATCAAATTCAGAAAAAAACATAAAGTAACCAAGATTTGGTGGATTTGAAATTAAGTTTGTTTTTCATTTCCAGGCTCTTCAGATGGCAAAAAGCTCTCAGAATAAGAAATGGATTCAGAGTAACGATTTTCTAAAAAGTGTGGCTGCAGACTCCGTACCGATATTCCAGAATATTTGGGGTTTGGCCCTCTGTGGAAATGAAAAGGCATCTAAGAGTTCTAGGGCAGATCCCCCGCCCAGGCAGAGGGGCCCAGGGTGAAGACAACAGTGGGGGTGGTTTTCACCAGATGATGAGAACCACAGATTCCCCAGGAGTCCTTTGGGAACTCGTGGGGATCGCTCCTACAGAAGCACTCTCTGTTTAAGGATACAGCAGCCCCCCTTATCTGGGGGCACACGTCCCATGACCCCCAGTGGATGTTAAAACCTCAGATGGTGCCAAACCCAACTGCTGCTGTTGGGAAACACCATGTTCATGTCTTCACCCCACAAACTGTGTCAGCTTTTCCACCTGAACTGGGCACTTTCCATGCAGAGTGGCCGTGGTGTCACAGTTTCTGCCGTGACAGTGAAACTAGCACAAATTTCTTCTTCATTTTCACAATATCATGGGTAGAAGATTTGTTTTTACCATAGATCTTCCCAACTTCTACACACCATTTTTTATTTTCCTTATTAAGTCAAGAAATTCCACCTTTTCACTTTCTTGACTTCTCTTTGGCATGCCGGGATCATCGGCATTAGTGTTGCTGTGCTTTGGGGCCATTATTGAGTGAAATAAGGTGGCCCCAGGACTGTGACACCACAGGAGTCCATCTGTGAACCAAGGCAGCTGTTGTGAGAATAATGGGCGGGTAGAGTGAACCACAGGAATCTGCTGGACAAGAGATAAGGCACTTCCCAAGTGGCCCCGGGCAGCATAGCCCGAGATGTCATCACGCTGCTCAGAATGCACGCAGTTTGAAACTTGAATCGTTTATCAATGTGAATGTTACCTTTTTTGCATTATTATTATTATTATTATTGCTCAATATTTCATTATAGCAATCATCTGATTTCTATTCTGAATGTATTTATCTTCATTCACTCTTTATAAGGTTTTTGTTTCTTTTTTTTTGAGACAGAGCCTCAAGCTGTCACCCTGGATAAAGTGCTGTGGCATCACAGCTCACAGCAACCTCCAATTCCTGGGCTCAAGCGAGTCTCTTGCCTCCGCCTCCCAAGTAGCTGGGACCGCAGGCACCCACCACA